>WBMY01018180.1:319577-399615 GCA_013397315.1 Donacobius atricapilla | reverse complement strand
GAGAGGAGAGGAGAGGAGAGGAGAGGAGAGGAGAGGAGAGAAAAAATTTGGAGCAACAGCTGAAATAAGTCATCAAGGTCAACAGCTGAAACAGGCATTTAAGAAGAGAGCAGGCAAGTTCATGGAAGAGAAATACCTTGCATGTTACTAATACATAGGAAGCACATTTGATTGAGGAAATCCCTGAAGATAGTTGAAGGCCAGGAGCACTCTCGGGAAATGCATGCTTGACATGTTCAAAGGATTCCTCAGGCACCCACATCTGGCCACTGCTGGAAGCAGGATGCAGCACTAAGCAGATGCTTGGTCTGGCACTAGAGAGACACTTGACACCTGGCTAAACAGATGTGGGCAGCCTGCACATCTGGGGATCTGGATGCTTAATTCAAATCCCTATGTCAGTTCCAACTGAGAAAGTCTGATGAAGAGACAATTCATTTGGGTAGTAATGATATAGGGCAAGACTGCGGGACGCAGAGGGGGAAGGTGGTAATGGACCTTGAGCACTACCTGCTACGTATACACTCATTGCATAGTGAAGCAGTGCTTTTTTAAGGGTCTTTAAAGACTATAGAGCAAGGTTCACTGTGAGAAGAAGTGACGCCAATGCATGAGGAATATAAGCTGATGACAAGTCTGTTTTCTACATCTCCTCCCAAGGATACAAGTGTCCCTGAGATCAAGCAGCATTTGCTAATACATGCTTCCAAAGAAGCACTATTCTAGCCCTTAGAACTTCTCCTAACAGTTTTACAAAAGTAACATTGCCTCCACTTTTTAAGGTCAAAAAGACTAGTTTTTTCTTTTACAAAGGCTGTTGGAGCAAGTGGGATAAGTGACAGCATCTAGATTTGATCTGCATCATTAATACTGACTTCTAAAGAAGGCAGTTCATACCGAGCAGGTGACAGGATCAAATATATTGTTTAGGCGGGCACAGGAAGAATAACCATCCATCTTCCCTGCATCCTGAAGCTCTCCAGAGCATGTAAACGACAACACTTTCATGTCACTAGATCAGCCAGCTGGAACAGTCCTGGGACCGCTTCTTTCAGCAGTTCGTATCGCTTGTACACAATCCCTCTGTAGGGGAATCACAAGGTCTTTTTCTAAACGTGCTAAGAGAACTAAATCATCGCCTCCCTGAAATTCTGTGGTGACTCGGGTAGATTTACATACACTATTGGCCCCTGGTAAATTTAGGCTACTGAAATGTATGTTGCTGGCCACACAAAATAAACGAAATATGTTTTCCTGTGGCATGTTGGAATAGAGTTTTAAGAGTATCAGGAGTACGTTGAGCCCTTGATGTCCTATTTTTGTCCTATATTTTGCCACTGGCAAACCTTTATCACAGATGTGAGGGCAGATGAGGAGACGTGAAAGGTTTGGTAGGAACCACAGGTTCATCTCAGTATGTGTGCAAGTCATGAAGCTTTAGTTTTCAAAAAACATTTGGGATTTGCACATACTAACTTTGAGTGATCTGCATCTTGCACTGAACTACTGAAAGCCAGGTACCATGTTGAGACGTAAACTGAACAAAACCCATGCCTCAAGCACTGGTCCTGGGAGCAGTGTACCAAGTCAGCCTCATGTCCAGCCTTACTAAGGTATCTGAGTTCACTGGCCATTGCAAAACTGTTTTCCTAAGCCATTAGTAATGCCTGTCTTAACTGAGAGACCTGTAAGCTCAGCACAAATCACAAAACCACAAATCACAATTTATGTTGTGATTTATGTAGAATAGTATATATCCTCCATGCCAGTTTCTACAGACCCTTCATCTGTGTCTTTGCCTAGGAATTGTACCCAGAGCTGAATCAGCAAGGATTGGCATAGCAAAGGATGTGTGCACCCTGCACCAGGCCTGAAGACTGGCTTGTACTGCAGACATGAGATCTTCCCTCAGCTTGCATGCTGAGGGTTTGAAAACTTCCTCTCTCCACATCTGATTTTTCTTCTTTAATGGTGTCCAAAGCAAGGTGCAACACTGACCCTTTTCTCCCCCATGGAGATGGGGTATGGTGGTGTGGAAGCCCATGGGGAGAGAGCTGTACAACTTAGACCCTCTCAGTTGCTTCAGGGAATGGGCTGAATGGGTCTCTTTGTTCCTGGGAAGACCATCTCTGCTGGTGGCAAGAGCCCTTCAGGCAGATGCTGTGGGCAAGCTCTTTCTGCAACAGTATGAATGGTGAGCCTTGCCCATAGGGATCCCAACTGATTTGCTGCATGTCAGCTCCTGGGCCTCATTCACCAAGAATTCACTAATCTATTGGGTAGCTTTTTCCAGTCAGAAACCCTAACAGCTAGAGATACATTAAAGCCAGAATTGGAGCTGGACCAAGAACATTTGAGTAATCCATCCAGCCTAAGCAAGATCCCCCAAGACAGGAAATCTCAGCAAGAGCCTAGAAAGAGATTATAAAAGAAAAGAAGCCCAGGCACTACAGTTGTGATTGTGGGATGGCCCAGCAGAAATGAGAAAACATCAGAGGTTGTAAAGCCCACTACTTCATCAGGCTGCTGTAAGTGCAAGTCAAAGTATAAAGCAACTTCAGCTGTGAGTAGAACTTCTTTTAGAAAGAGAAAAATGGCATCCTTTGGGACTTGTGGTTTATTTCTTGTGGCTCTATACTACAGCATCTTCTGCTGTTGCCTGTCCCTGAGTACCTGGGAGAGGAAAACTAATGAACCCCATGGATGAAAGTGCAAGCTCAGACTGAGCTGCAGCCTATTGGTTGTATTTCCCCATTACCACTGAGTGTGGTAATACCAATCCTCTCCTCAGATGGAAACATGCAGGAAAAAATGTACCTGCCGTGGGCTAGAGCTATATCCTGGCACTGGAGAGCCCACAGACCCTTGCAGAAGCACCTAGCCTGTGTTTCTCACAGGCTAAAACCACATTACAGGTGCCTGATCAGGGAGGCCGGGACATTTGCCAGGTAGCAGTGCTGGGATTTTACAGGCCATTTCTTGGCTCAACCCTGCTTTGCCTCTTGTGCAATAACGATGTTCTTGAAGTTAAAACTTTTATCATGTAACTCCACTGACATGACTGCCCTGACCCTCAGTTTGGGGGCATATTGCTGAGGACAAGGGCTGGCCAATACACTCCCATCTCCCCAAAAGGCATCACTGGGGGATGCAGCACACTTCCTATCACAAATCCCACAAAAAGCTGGAGCAGCATTTCTCTTGCTTGCACACAGACATATCACAGCCTCATGCAGTGGTTACACAGGACAAGAAAATCTCTTGCAAAAATGCATTTAACTTCCTTACTGGAGCACTGCCTTGTGGCTCGGTGAGGCTTGGGTGTATAGGAAGGTGGATAAGCATAGAAAGCATGAGAAATCTTAGTGCAGACAAAGGGGACTTGTATCAGAAGTAAGTGGGAGAGAATTAAGACTGCCAAGCTTTTAAGAGGAATTGGAATTTAATGAAGTGATTGAACAAAGAAATTCAAAGCCTCCTTTGCCTCCCGTAAGGGTCAAATGGATCTGAGCAGTACTCGGCTTGGTTGCATTACAGGGTTGTTATTTAATTTTAAAGAACTTGGAAGCTTTCAAGGTACTTCATAATTCTATTGACATTTGTGATTTGAGATATTTAATCTTGAAAACACAAACACAACGCTGATCTGTCTCTCACCCAAGAGAATTGGGAATCAGTGTCTGCAGCTTTTAAATGCAGCCAATCTAGGGCCTGCTTGCTGTGAGCTAGGCTTTACCCTCCTCTGATGATTCCAAGCCGGGAACTTGTGCTTTGCAGAGCTGAATTATTCAATCCTGAATAATTTTTTGACTTTTAAACTACATTGCTTCATATTTACCTTGTCAGGCTGGGACTCCGGTCTTGCTTCTGGAGAAAGCTCCTGCCCTTTCCCCACTGTATTTGGGTTGGGGCCCTTCCTCTTATAATCCTGGCTGAAATGAGTTGAGACATGGCCAGCAAAACCGTGAGAAATATTAAGTCTCATATTAGGCCCAATATCCAATTCATACTTTTCAAAGCTCAAGTCTGCTCACATGTGAGGCCAGATGTTGCCAGTAATTGTGTATTAAAATGGAAGAATATATGTGTCAAGCCTGAAATTAATTAGGATCTGATTCTGCTCTCATTAACAGGCATGAAATTCCCATTGACTAAACAGGACCTTGTACCCTTACAACGGACTTTGGTCCTTAATTTTTACACCACGAAATTGGCACTGACATTTCAAAGGCATTACAGTAGCGGAAAGCTTGACCCGTTGTCTTTGCTACCAAATGTATTTTCAGAGTATGACCAATTTTTAAAGCCTAACATTACACTCCTTAGTTTGTGAATTAAGAGCCCTTTGAAGATCAAAAATGCTATTATTATTTCCGTATTTTTGCCATACCAAAGCTCCCATGCTGAAGCCATCTGTGTCAAATGCAAAGCATTGCCTCCAATACTTTCTTTCTGAGCAGATCATTCCCATGTGCACCTGTTGTTCTGTTTCCATGTCTGGTTTCAAGATCGTGTTCTGAAGATGCAGTCAAAAAAGTGGCACTTCCTCAGGGACAGTGGGAGGTGAAGCTGGACAAGATGGCAAAGCAAGCTCTGATTTGGAATTCACAGTCACATTAGGGAGCAGTAACCCAACATCCATCTCAGGTGTCAGCAGAGATGGAGGATGTGCTGGAGGTGGGGCAATGGATCACTCCTGTTCTGGGATGGGCTGGCTTGAGGAAAGGAGGGTTGAGGGGAACCAGGGAGCAACAACCAAAGACAAGAGGGAAAAGGGGCAGTAAGGAAAAACTTCTTGCACTCAGCACAGTGTCTGGCTGGTGGCGTGTTAGAGTGTGAGTGGAGCATGGGAAAGCAGATGAATTGCAGATTTGGACCAAGTGGAAACCTCAAGAGCCTCATGCTTTGCGAAAGGAGACAAGACTCCCTTTTGTGGGCTGCTTTGCTGAAAATGCTCCCCTCCGAGCTCCCACAGCCACCCTGCATGCCCATACAGTCAAAGGGCTGTAGCCAGAGGGGGGCTGGAAATAATCTAGAGAACAGCCAAATCCACAGGAATTTTTCCATTGATTTTAGTGCATTTTTTATCAGACCCTGGGTGAGGCAGAACTTGCATGTTTGATACCAAACTCTTCTGTCTCCAGAGAGAAAGAGGAGGGTTGGGTAAAAAAATGGGAAATATAGGAGATGAAGCTGTCTCTCCTTTTTTCCCCTTTTCTGTAAAGCTTCTGCTGTTTCACAAACTAGCGGATGCAGAGGAAAAGGGAGACGAAAAGGGCCAAATCGCTATGTGGAGGAAGAATCTGAAATACTGAGATGAGGAAAGTCTGCCCTTTGTGAGACGGTATTTCTGATCTGCAGGCATACAAAGCCTTCATAATTGCTGGAGTCATTACTTGCAGTAGATGGCAGAGACATGACAGGTACTGCAGGACACATAATAAGCTGGAATGAGCAGTGATGTTAATCCAATACCATCAAAGATCGGGCTCATCACAGGAACCTATTTAGAGTCCACAACAGCAGCCCTGATATTGCTAAGGAATATGTTTCATCTAAGTACAGACCTCACTTCAGTCCACGGTCGTACATTTGCTATTTCCTCCTCAGCTCCCAGATGCTGTAGCTACAATTTATCCACCCCAGTTTATCCCATCCACGGATCTGTCATACTGTTCATTAGAGCTTGGATTCCTGAATTTTATTTCACTACCTAAACTATCTCCCATAATGAGGAGGCTGCTAACAACCTTACAGAGTGTATGAAAAAATTGACTTATCTTACAGCCCAGCTTCTGAGGCTGCAGGTGCTGAGCTGCTCTAGTGCACTTAGGGGCTGTGAGCTGAGTTTCGGTTCTCAAATATTTTGTATTTATCATGATTTTCAGATGGAGCATCATTGAACACTCCAGAATATCTTCTCACTTCTGCAGCATGCCAGGTAAGGAGAATATGTCTAGACTGAAGGCAAGGCTGAAGCTAGGGATAATTTTTCCTCTAGCAGCCCCTTGACAGCTTTCAGCACAGGAATGACAGCTAGGGATTTATGGCTAGGCTGCTGAGTCCAAGTAGCCAGACACCTTACTCAGGTTGCTTTTGTAGGGTTAGGAGACACAGGAAACAGCTGCCGAAACAGTATGGGAGTTTGTGGAAGGTTTGTTAAATTCAAATTTGACTGTACAATTTGTGGGTACTAAGCCTGATACAAGAGTTTCTGCAGACAGACACGGGCAAGAACTGGAGCTGAGCTGTATTTGACTTCAGTGGTTATTGTGCCCAGTTTTGTGTTGAGCATTTAAGCTGTTCTTTATTTTTAGCTCTTGCATTTTGCACTGTGATCACTCTGAACTTTGCTCCTTTGATAGTAACCAGAGTGTTCCATGAAAACAAAACAAGAGAAAAAAGCAACTACAACTTTTAACTACTGCTGGAGGGGAAGCTGTGAGACACAGCAAAAGGCACAGGTGAATTTTTACCAAAGAACCTAATTAGCTGACTGCTTTTAGCTGATTTAGAAACTATAACAGCATGACCTAGTAGCCCCAGCATTCCGAGATTCAGAAGCAAAGGCCCGGTTTGGATATACAAATATAATACAGCACCATAAAACCAAAACAGCACTTTTTTACTACATTTCTGGAATATAATGCATTTTCCTTCTGAAAAAGCAGAGTGGCAAATTTCAGGGACTGCAATTACCTTCCCATCTTAGTTTTGTGGCTCTTGCATTTATTGGCTCTTGTGAAGGAAAACTTGTTCAACCAAGGTTCAACTCTGCCTTGTAAACTTAATTAATTTCTATATAAGACTCTTCATATAGCCTGTATAACAAGGACAGATAGGGGGACAAAACTGGAAGGGAACTGAAACCACAGAGAACACATCCATAAGGGACTGCTGTTTGTACTGGGGGAGCACCAGCCACGCCTTGATCTTCAGATACCAGTTCCCTCCTTCTGGTGCAAACTGCACTCCATCTCCTCACCTATGATTAATGCAGTCACACTTCTGAAAACCTGCAGCATGTTGAGAGTCACGTGAATTTTCAGGAGATTTACGAAAATGTTTTGTGTTAAAAATAAAGTCTTGGTCTCTATGATGCTTAACCTTCTGCCAGTCCTCTGTTCAACATTCCTATACAGTTAAAAAGGAAACCCTTGTGTTCCTAGGCTGTATTTGAAGACATTAGCTTGTAACTAAGATAAGCTGGTAATGATTTATAAAGGTTTACATAATCTATATAAGGTTATATATTACTGGCAGGGTCCACCCATCTGATCCGCCATTTCCACAGCTGCCTGAGGGTTTGCGCCCAGCTACCAGCATCAATGCAGTCTTGGCAACACTGGATGGAAACGTGCCATGGCCTGTGGTGAGAGCACTGTGGCAACCCAAGAGCACTCTGAGTCCTTATGGATTATTAGCTCCACTTGCACCTAGTCTAAATTAGCTTCCAAAGTTTTCTCCAGCAGCTAGAGAGGGAGAATATGACATCATATGTTTATGTTGGAGCCACACAACCATACAAGAGGAAATTTGATCACTTATTACTCCATATCAGTTTTTTTACTTAAAAACTTTTTTTTTTTTTGCAGGGCAAAGTTAGGATTTTTTCAATAGGTTTAATCTGTATCATTTTTGCAGCAACATACAAAAATTTCTTTGAAGTGTTCCCTAGAATGCTTTTCATCCTTGAATTGCTGAAATAAACACTCTATCTTAAATGACTCTAGATTTGTTGAGCTCAGAGGAGCTGAGCTTTTATTCATTGGTAGAAGTGCCATGAGCCCTGCAATTTGAAGTTGTCTTCAGTTTATTAGATCATCAGATCAATGATATTCTACACAATTTCAGATAAAGGTCCACAATGTGCCCTAATTTCCAAGAAATTATTTGCTTTATTATAAATATTTCCTTCGTTCAGTATTCAAGACTTACGGAATGGCTTTCCAGGAGCAATGTGTGCATTTAAATCTGTAGGGAGATTTAGCATCCCTCTTCCAAACAGCAATGTCTTACTGCCTGACCTCTACCATGCCTAAATCCCATGTGTCTCTCCAGAGCTCACGTTACCCTGTGAAAGGTGGGAACAATCAGTAGCCACAAATGAAAGCTCAAAGGCCTCAGTCAGGTACTCATATAGTTCATTACCTCTGTCAGAGGAGAGGAAGGTATAAACAGATGATCCCTTACATTTCAGAGTCCAGTACAATGTGGTCCCAAAGCATTCATGGAGAAAGACCTTCTCTACCATCCTTATGGCTGCCCATGAGCTCTGAACTGGTGTGAGCCCGTCTTTTGAATTTTGGGTGCACCTGGAGAACCAAGTGAACACTGTCATCCTGCAGTGATCAAAATCTACCCGTGGTTTCTGAGTCGCAGATAAACACTAAGATCTAGCAATTAAAGCTATCTTAGTCCCTATTCCTCCTGGCCCTAACACCTGATAAAATGCTTGGGGAAATAGGATCAGAACTCAGATAAACAATCCACACCATAACCAAGCACTCACCCTTACTACTCCAGACCACTCAAGCTGCCAAGGCTTTCAGAAATCCTCAGCCGTACCATCTCAGCCAGGATCTCTAAATTAAAGTTTGGCATGCCATCCTGGTGCTAATAGACCCAAACTACTGCCCAGCAAGCAGAGAAGCTGGCTTAAAACTGAAGGCCAGTCAGTTAGCTAGTCAGTAGCCATTTACACTTTTTTTTAACCGTTTGCTACTTTGAAAATGCTGTCCAGCTTCTGTCAACTTGGAGGGTCCTGCCTCCACTGCCTGAATGGTGAGTGAGGAGCTCTCCCCTTCTTTCCCCCAGGCATGGCAAGGTCTGACCCTGGGAAGCTCAGGCCTCTGTCCTTGCCCATCTCCACCACACCACAAGTGCAGCACAATTTTAGTTTTTTCTGTACTAGCCTCCTTTATACAAATCACATCCTGGTGTGCCCCTGGAGTTGAGTGGTGTGGGAGCACAAGCCACATCTATCAGCCCCAGGAGGTGCTGGTGGGAAAGCTCATTGCATGGGGAACAGGTTAAAACACTTTATCAAAAAAGCAAGAGCAGCAGGAGAGAGTCAGTAAGAGAGAGAGGAAGGAGTGAGGGGATACAGGTTAAAATTGGCAGTGAATTGCATTTGGAAGTTGCAATACAGGTCCTCCTATTTTGTAGGTGTTCACATTTGTCCTTAAAACCCCTTCTTCTATCTGCATACACATTAAGCACAGCCAAGTCATAGCAAATCTTGCCAGAAAGTGCAGTTTTGGGAAGACAAGAAGCATTGGGAAATTCAATCCAAATTTAATTGTTTCAAGTCCCACAAAATGTGCTTCTTTTTTTTTTTCTTCCCAGTGTTGAAACATTAATTTTCAACTTAAGAAGTATTTAATTCCTTTCAACACTTCTTTCTGAAATGGCATTTTTCATTTGAAAAGCATCCCAAGTTACAAGCAAAAAGGATAGGCACCGCAAAATAAATATTTTCCAAATAAAGTGATACAGGTCAACCCAAAATTATTTTTCTGGCTTTGTATTTTCCCAGAGAGCCTAATAAAAACTTTGGGATTTGATTCAAGACCCAAATTCTTTTAGGCCAGCTGGTGCCCAGACAAGCCCTTTATTTTCCAAGCTCTATTTGCACAGGATGTTTTCACCACCAGATTTGTGCTTAGTGCTATCAGCTCTTCTGGATTTATCGCATGTAAAGTATTTTATCATGGAAGAACACAAGAAACTCCATCAATCTTCTGGCTCCCTAACATGTACTGGCTTCACAAGAGCTGTGGGTCACAAGTACTATAGAATGTAGGGAGAGTCAAGAGGATATTTTGGACAGAATACGGAGCAGTGGAAATAACTGGCATTTTTACACTCCAGGAGGCAAAAGTGTCAGAGTCTGTGGCTGTTTTGTGTCACCAGAAGCAGTGAAGGGTCCCCTAGAAGCCTGCTGGATCTTCTAGTGGGAACAAATGTGGCTCTGACTCTGCCACCACCTCGAGACAACCTTCTCCATTCTCACTTCCCCATGTAACATGCCAGACTTCTCTGCCTCAGTGATGTTGGGGGTTTTTTAACCAATTTCCCAGATATCACATCCCTGGGAGGAGGAAGAGGGGGGTTAACTGCATTTCTTTAAAAAATAAGGAAGTTAAGCTTATCTCTTTGCCTGCTTATGGGGAGTTGTGTGTCCTGGATGAGTGAGCTGACGCGAGATGGTTTCTAGGCAACTTCTGCAAGTCATGTTGGAACAGGAATATGAATTCAAAACAAAACCCAAACAAGTCAAAACAAGTAACAGCTACTCCATGCAAAACCAGTTTTGACTTACTCGTAGGGTTTGTGTAAGGCCTTTCGTGGGATTAATATTGCTTTACTCCTAAGGACAGAGAACCTGGCACCCCTGTGCCAGCATTTCTTGTGAGACACATGATAAGCATGTTTCTGCAGACAGCACACATAGCTTGTGTGTGATAAGAGGCCTGTCATGCCACATCATTGTGATGATATTACTTGATTGCTGAAATACCATAACACAAGTGTTCCAGGAACCTCAACCTGAGTACGTCCAGAAGCTGGAAACAGTGTCAGTAACTCCAGGTTTTTTTCCTCTTTCCCAAAGAATTTTGCTTTGTATTTATCAACTCACCATACTCTTTTTCTTTTTTAGGGATTGGTAAAGTTTAGGCAAAAAGTAGTGTTCTTGGGAGCTGCCTTTATTTGTTTCTTTTCTATGTAGTACAGAAATGAGGAGGATGTCTCCTCTTCTTAGATTATTCTGCAGTACTAGGAATTGATCACTGTGCCTTTTGCTCTCAGCCCACATTTCAGAATTAAGGTAAGCTGATCCCCTTCCACTCAAAAGTAATTCTTCCCTCATCTTCCCCAATTTATTCAACTACAAAGGTCTCAGACAGAACATAACCTCATCATGTAAATCCAGAGTTGCACCATTTTTCCAGTGTCAGAGTAAAATTTAGTCCCCAGTGCCAAAGAAGAAAATTCGTGGGTTTACATCCCACACTTTCTGAGCTAGCATAACAAGGAGTTTAGGATGTGGTGTTTACAGCCTCTTCTCTTAAGTTCTGGAGGGTAAGGAATGCCTTACAGAGATTTTAATTATCAGGATCCCATTCTGCTCCAGCATTTGCTGGTGTGATTGAAAAGCAACTGCAGAAGTCTGAATTCAACTGAGACTGGGGAATTTGTGTTGTCAATAAACTTCAGAGCAGGTGTTTTAAAAGACAGAATCTCCACCATTATTTCAAAGCACATGTTCAAGTTTCAAGGAGGAGGATGCCAAAATCAAGTAAAATGTATAATAATCAGGCCATCAAGGAAGTTTCATTTAAAAATCAACCTTTTCTGTCCTTAAAGTTTCTATGGCACTGTTTGTCTGACTCTCCACCAAGTAAGTAGGTTATAAGATGTGACACTTAACAGATTTTGTTGTCCTTATGAAATCAGAGCAAATCAAAGTTATAGTTAGAAAACAAAACCTCTAAGCCTAATTCACACTTTCCTCCCAGCCCTGAAGAAATGACCAACCAGCAAAACTGCTGGGATTTCTTCCTAAACTAGGTTATATATGAACTCCAACACTGACTTCAGCAGTGGTGTTTTCTCTTTTGAAGAGCCCAGAGCAGCATTCCAGATGCTTCAAATCACTCCACCTGTATCCAGCTCCTGATCCTTCACAGCTCCTGACAGACAGCCCGTGACTGAGCACTCCTGGGTCGCTGGTGGGAGTGGACTCTCCTCTAAGGACCAAGCTGTGCTGGGTCAACAACTCCAGTGATGACACACTCTGGCTCCATCACCTCTTGCTGGCAGGGGTGCTAGGCTGCCCTGCCACAGACATCCTGTGCAGCAGGACCCTGCTGTTTTTTTCTATGGCTCCTCCTGTCTATGCTGGCTAGCTTTTGCCAATCCAAATTCAATCACACTAGCACTTCATTCTCACGCATTTAGCCTCAGTATCTGGAGTGAGACACACCACAATACTGCTGAGTGACCATACAAAGACTTACTTCCATATTTCTTCATGCCCGCTTTCTTCAGAGTCCCTGAAACTCACTCAGACCTCTGACACTGGCCTGAGTGAAGCTGAGGCAGAGAGTGGTTCAAGCCTCCTTTTTCCTTCAGCCTTCCCATGCGTTCCCAAACCAGCAAGTCTGCTGCCTTCAGTAAACACTGTGGCCTGCTGTCATCACCAAAAAGCTCACTGCCTGACTTGCCTGCAGACAGCAAGAGGCCTGTATCATAAAAGGAGGAGGAAAATTTAGCAATAAGGCCGTGCTGTGACACAAATTATAGGCAGTAATGACAGCAGAGGCATCCATGGTGTAATTTGTAGTGACACAGCCTCTCCACTGTCAGTCTCTGCACCTGACAGAGGGATAAATCCCTAGACCACATGAAGCCACTCAGTGTTGGGTCTGAAGCACATTACTTTTTTAGAGGCTTCTCTACTTCTCACTACATTTTACCAGCTCTCAACCATCCAGAAGATATGCCAAAGGCTACTTTAGGTGAGGCCTTGGATTAGTCAGAGAGGTTGGTTCAGAACAAGGAAAGACAATTTCTCCTCTCAAGGATTCAGGCTACTGCCCTAGTAAGACTTACAAACAGCTCTTGGAAACCCAGAACGGGAAAAACACAAAAACCAGATGCCACTTATTGTAGTGCTAACTCACAATGAAGGACACCAACTAGGTTTTCAGAGTATTATTATTATTACTATTGTTGTTACTGTTGTTGCTACTGTTATTGTTGCTTTTATTGCTACCATTAATGCAGAGTGAGAATGAAGGTGGTACACAACATTGCTCACATAATAAAGAAGCTAAGTGCTGTTCTGCATTACTTTTTGAGATTTTAGTGTGTTCCAAGGGCATTAGCTTAGCCAAAATGAAAATTTAGCATCAGAGTCGATGGATCTATGGCTGCTCTAGCCTGTACCCTTCCCCTGCTATCTATCCCTACTGCTGGATGAAGGACTGGACCACAAGATCCCCCAGCACGATACGAGTCAAACAGTTATAGATGTTGCCTTTGCTCGCTGTGGATGCTTTCAGCCCTGCCAGCACAAGGGAAAATCAGATGTGCGGTAACACTGGAAGATGCTCTTGGGGAAGTTCAAGTGGGAGATTTATGTTTTGCAAAGTTAAACCTCAAACCATGGATGACTCAAATCCAGATCTGATCATATCTGTATACCAACAGTCTGCCAAGGAAAGAGGGTTCCAAAAAGAAGTCTTAGTTTACCTCTCAAAAAGGTCCTAGTTTACCTCTCCAATGTAAGCAAATACATAGATAAGTGTATCAACAATGACTAGATTTGTTTCAGAAACCTCTGGTGGTTTTAGAAATTTAAAAGTCCAGTCAGCCATGAAAGGCCTTTTCCATAGCCTCCAAGAATCTACCCAGAGCTCTGTCAGTTCTGTTTCATGAAGGAGTCAGACCCCAAGGCATGGTGGTGCCACATGAGTCTCACTATTTCAAGGATTTCACAGAAGAAGATGGCTGAGGTTCCCTTGCTAGGTCTATTGGCCACCTTTAAAATTTTCAAGATTCTCTGTTATGACAGAAGCAAGTGCAATTATATTGCAGATTAGAAACCACGATGTAGAATTTCAGAGCAAATATTTGTTCCTGCCTTCTTCAGGAATAACGGAGATCCACTTTTAAAGTAATTTATCTTCTTGATCTCTGCAGTTTGTCTCCTTTAGAGATCTGAGGACATTGCAAGATACAAGCACATCTGTTTCCTGAGTCCAAATTTACAGACAGCTTGCTCTATCTCATTGTATGTATGAATCTGTGTGCAGTAAAAACACTATTGTGTTATGCATACACACATACACACAGAATATACTGCTGGTGGTTTAAGGTAAAGCCTTAAATCAAAACTATCAGAGGTATCAAGATCTCAATTCTGCCGGCTTGCATTGCATGGGATTTCAGCATAATTTTACAACATTTCCCTGGTGAATTGCTCTTCATAGCATTTCTCTAAAGGAAAATTGTGAGCAAAGTAGAGTAGGCAGGGGCTTGATTAGCTTCTGGTGCCAAATTTTCAGAAGAGTCGCAGTTAAAACAGCAGGAGAGGAAAGATGAATCATAGAATCATTTTATTTGGAAAAGACCTCTAATACTGAGTCCAGCCATTAACCTAACACTATCAAGTTCATCATGTCCCCATCTATGCATCTTTTAAATATCTGCAGGGATGATGACTCATCCACTTCCCTGGGCAGTCTGTTCCAATGCTTTACAACCATTTCAATGAAGAAATTTTTCCAAATATCCAATTTAAACATCCCCTGGTGGAACTTGATGCTATTTCCTCTCGTCCCATTGCTTGGTACTTGGGAGAAGAGGCCAACTCTCTCCTGACTACAGCCTCCTTCAGGAAGTTGTAGAGAGTGACAAGGCCTCCCTTGAGCCTCCTTTTCTCCAGACTAAACAATCCCAGCTCCTTTAGCCACTCCTCATCAGACCTGTGCTCCAGACCCTTCCCCAAATTCATTGCCCATCTCTGGACATGCTCCAGCACCTCAGAGTCTTTCTTGTAGTGAGGGGCCCAAAACTGAACACTGGATTTGAGGTATTGGCCCCAGGACTGTGCCGTAGCACAGGCACTTCAGCACATGGTACAAGTCAAACTTCACAGAATGATGGCAGTAACTGCCAGCAGAGTTATTTGATCATCAGAATAAACACATAGCTGTGGTGTGAAGACCCTCTCTAAGCCCATGGTGCTCTGTCTGAAGGCACCACGACAGTGCTCGGTGTACCCTGCTATATCCCAGCAAACAGCCAAGCTTGTGTCTGCATAAAACAGCTCAGTCCATGTGTAATGCCTTCAATAATTAACTTTTACATGTTAATTATCTGTTTTTACTGTCATCAGCCTGCTTCATTACAGCCTTTTGCTCTGACTTTCATCATTCAAATCTTAGTAAGCCACATACTTCTCTTTTTGTGGATGAGAAGGTAGGCAGCATGTCTTGATTGCTTAGAGCTTGCATTAGGTAAGGAGTCCCAGGGGGGATTACTGCTTTGCTACTGCCATCTCCACTGAGAGATAAAGATGAGCAGAAGTTCAGGCAAAACACAATTTTATGATGTTTTGGGCAGCTAAGCCTCAAAAGGTCTGCAAAACACTTCCAGGCAAGATACAGATGGGTGACCATACCATCACCTCAGAGAGATTCTGAGCTGTTCAGTGTCATTTTCTGAGGTACGTTGGATGGCAAGAAGGAAATTCCTGTAAGAGTGTGAATAGCAATTAGTTAGGTATCTTCTTGCCCTGCAATATCAAATCAACAGGAGAATCCAAAAAAAATTTTAAGGCTGAAGGATGAGGCAGCTAAGCAGTATAAAAATGTATTGTTTTAAAAATGTTTCATTTTCATTATACATGGATTTTTCTAGAGGAATCCCACTGAAATTCACTAAAATCCACTACTCCAGGTATACACTACTGGGATCAAAACCTGGCCCCCCTCCATAGAGAGGGCCCATTAAGGTGTCTCTGATCCAGCAATGTAAGGGGCCTTCATGTTAATAATTCTTTTGTATCAGCTTTTTGAAGCATTCCAGAGACCTGAAAGAAGCTCAGAGCTGCCTGGAGCTGCACAGGAAGCCAAATTCATGGTCCCACCTTATCTCAAAGTCTATTGCTTCTGCCTAGTGAAGTGTCTATGTTCTCATTTAGAGTAAAGGCATTTGCAGGCAAATTGCTCTTTGCTCAGTATAATGCGCCAATTTCAGTTTTCATTTCTGAGGGCATAAGTCTTAGGCTCCCTTTTCTGACAACACTGGGCATCTCAGTGTAAGAAATTTCACCCAACAAGCCCAAGACCCTGAATGGTTTCCTCACTTGGTTTCTTCTTCTGCAGTCCTAGAGTTTGAACTTAGTGTGAAAGCAGTGTCTCAAGAGGCACAGCAAACTTACAGCAGATGTCAGCAGCTGACTCACATGAGACATTTCAAAATGGAAGGTGCAACACACCAGCATCACCTGTCTTCAACCTGTCTCTGTCTTTGGAATTGTGTAGTCAGGTGAAGATCCAGACAGGGCCCAAAGGGGCTTGGCTTGGTGCAGGACACAAACGAGGAAGGAAAGTGAAGACCGAAAAACATCTACGATGTGGGCTTCTGCTTTTATCATCTTCAAAAGAATGGGGTTTTTCTAACAGCTGGTTTTTTTGCAAAAGGCTTTTGCTGCAAAGGTATTCTTAAAAAGCTTTTAGTGAAGCAGTTCCAGTAGCATAACAGATGACACTAGGAAGAGGTAAAATACATTTACGTTACTGTTTCTGTCTCTCTGCTTCTGTCTCTCTGCTCTGGTGACTGACACTACCAGCGTGTCAGTCACTACCAGAAGGAGCACCATCATCCTGCACTCAGCAGCACAAATGCTGAGCTCTCTGAGACACACAGGCACTGTTGTTTTCCTCTGCAAAAGGATAGCTATATGTAGATATAGATATATGCAAAAAGGAAGGGTTTGTTTGCTACTGCTGATTTGGTAAGACAAATGTAACACGAAGGAGAGACCACAAAAAACAGACAGGTAGTGTGGGCTGCAGGACCCCGCTGATCCTTGTGCAAAATGTTGCTGTTTATCCAGGTAGGGTGGCTGCACTTCAAAATTCCAATTCCATGCTTTAAAAGGGGAGCTCACTTTGCTCTCTGCATTTCTGTTTTCTGACCTTGATGCTGGAAGGAGAGCAGAGCAATCAGACACTTTTCCACACCAGTACTTGTCAAAATAAGCAAGCCAAATAAGCAGCAAGTGAACAGCTGTTCTTAAAAAAAGCACCTGGGATGGGACTGGAGGGAAAAGAAGGTACCTTAGCAGAGTGATCAAGGGTCTTGCATCTGATAGGTCAATTAAGGCTAAATTCAAAGACCAGTATTTAAAGACTAAAATAATTTCAGAGATTAAGGCCTGAATTGTTAGCAACTATCATAAGACATTTGTATGAAGATCATATATGAGTAATCAAGAAATATTCATCATTGGAAAGTAAAGGGAGAGCTCCCTCTTATCCACTGACTGCCAGGGAAGAGTCCAGGAGTGCTCTTCTAATGGAACACTGAGCAGAATGTTTAAGGCTGCAAGTTGGTAACAGAGGCCATGATTAGTAAATTTGTCTGTTGTATTCAGGCTAAGAGATTAGACCAGAACTCAATTATAGGCCTCATGCACCAGTGATGGTGCAGCAGGAATCTAGTTGCTACGCAGATGTGGAGGCTCTCTCTCTGATGCTCTGGAATGTCCATGGGGAGTTACGTGCACAAGAAGGAGCCAGTTACCTTGAGAAATGGAAATAAGAGAGTGATAACCAGAAAGTACTGAAGAAAACACAGGCAGTAGAAGACAGAGGTCAGCATTTGGTAGCCCTCAAACTACATGGTGAGTCTCAGTCCAGCTCTCTGTGCCTGACCTTCATGGTCAGTGATGCTGAAATGAGAGGGACATTTCCTGTTTGAGTGCCTCTTTCTTGGGACATGCTTCAGCTCTATGGATCTGTCTGTATACACTGCTGTGGAGGAGAGACCATGAGTCCATAAAGGCACCCTGTGAACTGCAGAGAATGGTCTTGTCAACACCTGTCCTTCCAAACTCTCACTCCCACAGCATTTTTTTCAAGTATATTTAAAGCTCCCTTTCACATAAGTGGCAATTTCCCTTCCCTCCCTCCAACAGCTTAGGTTAAAAGGGGCAGGAGGTCCTTTTCCATATTGATTTGTTTTCCTGACCTTTCAGATACATGCAGAGAAGATCAGCAAAAAGGCACTGGAAAATGAGAAGAACAAAAGCACAGTGCTTGTGCTCATTCAAAGAAGACAAACATGAGATTTACCACTGGGTAGAAAATAGGCTGTCTTCTAAGGAAAAGAAGAAGCTGCCTGTACAGAGAAGGGACTGTGAGGAGCACCACTTTGCGCTGCAACATTGATGGTGCAAGCTATGACAATGGAGAATAAGCCTTCAGAGAGCAGTCATCTTTCCAGAGGGGTTTTCCCCTCTTTAATTTTTTAAAAAGGAATTTAATTTAAATATTCTTTTCAAACAGAGGGAAATGAGATAAATTATTTTTACCTCTTTACAATTATTTTTACAATATTTACACCCTGCTATTAAGCTGGTCCTCACCACAGTGCACTCTGTGTGTGGCACCCTCATGTGTGGATTTGGTTAGACATAAAGCAGACACCCTGACTGCTAAAACTCCCCTGACATTTTCTCACAGTGACTTGATCAAATTCTAATATGGGCAGTAACATTTTTTCTTGCTTAATTCCTCCCATGTGTCCAATAAGATCTGATTCTCATCTTCCCTGCCATATCTCATAGCGCTGCTTTGCCTTGCTGTATTCCATGCTAAAAAGCAGACATAGCATAGCAGTGAACAGAGAAGTTGGTACAAAGCCTTTACCAACCTCACAGGGACATGGTGAGGATTAATTAATTGCTCTTTCAGAGATCTTATATCCTAATGTATAAATAGTACAATCATAATAAAAACCAATTCTTACATTACCAGAATCAGTTACTGAACTCCCCAATAAAGAAAATACAAGCTTCCTACAAAAAAAAAAAAAAATAAAAAAAAAATCCAAGACTCTATTCCAATCTCACTCCTACTGGGAGACACAAAAAAATTAACCCAGGCAAAGTTTTATGGTCAGTAAGCTATAGCTCACTAAAGACCTGTATAACATTTCCTTTCATAATTATACTGAAACAAATTAGGATAATTTTAATTCTGAAGAGAAAAATTTAAGGAATTCATCCATTTATATGGCATTGATAATGCACTTTCAATTCACATATTTTGTTAATTCAGATTAATTTTTTCTCAGCCACTCTGCTTAAGCAAATCCTCACTCTGAAGCCATCACCTCCTTTTACAGATACTCATCAGCATTTTTTCCAAGTTCAGTAACCTTGTGGATTTATGAAACTGGGAATGGGCGATGGTTTCTTCAAATCCTCAGACCTCTGGGATTCAGATCTCAGCACCAGAGAAATGAAGGAACTGAAAAGGAAATTCCCATATCCCCTTGCTCAGGATGTTACATAGGGTTCTTCCAAACTATACTCCAGAGGCAGCAACCAGAACAGACAGGCTGCAGCTCCCCAGTGCCAATCCCTCTCCCACCTCATTCATGCACAGTGCTCAGAGGCAGCAGAGGTCAATCTCACCCTGAAAAACTACTTCTTCATGTACAGCATCCATCCAAAAGGAATCCTCCATGAAGCGCTTGTGTTTATACCATGGGATGAGATGTAGGATTGAGACTTCTGTCCAATTTTTGTACCAAGAATACCTGCCAGGTCTTCAGGACCTCCCTGCAGGCATAACTTCATTGTTTCAGAGACAGGAATACTCTCAAGTTTCAAACCCTCTGAAAGTTATCACTAACCCACTCCACTATTGCACTGCTACCAGGGAGGTCTCCTGAAAGGCTCCAGCATGCACACAGAGAGCCCACAAGTGGGAAACCTAAGCGGAGTACCCTGACATGCAAAGAGCCAACACTCAATTCAAAACAACCAAAAGAATCTTTTCCTTTTGCCCCCAGGCACTGAAAGTCTCTCTGAAAGCGATATTCTTTTAAAAGAAGAGCAGTCAGATATAAACCTTTTCAGTGCTGAACCTGATGCCTGGGCCTATGATGCGGTGTGTGGGGACAAATTCACCTGTGAAAGAGAATGCCTTTGTTCCCTGGGGGCTCACATCAGGGCAGTGTGCTGTGAATGGCTGCAGCTCCTCTGGCTGGATGTGGAGGTGGTGCCCTAAAGAGGGAAAGCAGCATAGCTGTGTGTGCAGTTAAATCTGGCTTGCGACCAGGGATGTGTTTAAGATACAGGGGGTCCTGAGGCTACATGCCACTGATGTATTTTGAAGTTAGGACAGATCTATTCATTGCTAAGCAAACCTTTACAAATATGTTAGCGTACCCTGCATTAGCCATGGGAGGTGTTCAGGAGGCTACAAAGCAGTGTTCATTAGAGATGCTCAGTGGTGAGGAACAGAAGCAGCCGTGCATTCTGCAGAGAGAAGAACAAACACACTGCTCAGAGCAGGTTTGTAGATATATACACCACTATAAAGTGCTCTTACCATGGTGTTGAGTCCTTTTCAGCTTCTTTGTTCTAGCTTTCCTTGCATTTTCTCCTTCCTTTACTCACATTTCTTATTCCTAATTGCTCCTCTGTCTTTATCTCACTGTTTTCCCTTTTTTCTTCCCACCTCCAGCTGTGAGGTCATTCTTCTGCCTCAGTCTCAGCAGTCCTAGGAATACAACAGCAGCTATTCTGACAGTTCATTACCTCCATGGTCCTCTCTGGCAGGACCTGAACACTTTGAGACACACAGGCCTCAGTGTGCATCAACATGTTACATGTACTCTGCTTTACTGGCTGGTCACATAAGAGCTCTATTTTGCTTCTCCCTAGATAGATAAAGAGGTCCTCTAGAGTGATGCATCCCAATCTCATTGCCCTCTGGAGTGGTCTTACTTATACTGGCTGTAGGTACTGTAAGCTCTGGTGACATCCCTGAACCAGGCACCTCAATTAGATTTCCCTTTATTTAAGGATACCCAGCATAAATCTGGGCTTCACACCCCGCCACCCTGAGGTACCCTTTGTACTAGACTTGAAGCGGATGTATTTTTCGCTAACTCAGGCTAAGGATAAATATGAAATCTGGATTCAATTAAGCTGTACACATGCAGTCTGCACTGGTTTCTGTCTTTCCTAGCTATGGAGAAACTCATAGCCACAGTCAGCTGAATAAAAAATCTATGAATTCATAACCTGTGAATTTTTGAGGATGGGGAACAATTACTGTACAATGCTGTCCATGTAAAATCGTGAAGCCTCCCAATTGACAATGAAAGAACAAACATTTTGCAATAAAGTTCATTTTATTTGAAAGACCAAAGAGTCACATGTGCTCTCCTTTTAGCCTTAAGGACAGCAGTAAAACAAATGCCTTTTTCAGAGCCACTGCTATTAAAAGAGAGGTGAGGGAGGGATTTGTTTTTTAACTGTCAGAAAGATATATTCACTTTTAATACATGTCTATGCTACTCTACCATTATACAGGGGAGTTTCATTTTGGTTTGACTATGGTGATGTAGAATTTGCCTTTTATGGATTGTATGGCCTGTTGCTTCTACTGTTAATCTAGATATTACCAGGAAATTACACAATAAAAATCTGTTTCAGTAAACTTGATCCACGTTCATTACACCACTCCACAAAATCACTGCTGGGTGTGGAGCCCTTTGGCTTACTACCCTTGGCATAAGAAATACCCCAACAACTAAATTCACTTAGATTCTGTGATGTAGAGACAAATATATATATGGCTGCCTTCAGGACAAACTCAGGTACTAGGCTAGACGTCAGGATAGTGGCATTTTGCTTTCTTTTTTTCCTGGTTTTACAAATAGCTAATGACAGTTTTGCACTGATCATGTCTGCAGTTTTGCACAACTTGAGGCTGAAGCCCCAGAGTGACTGAAAATGCTGGTACAGACTGTTCCAAGCATATAAATTCATGAAGACAAATCTTATGAGAGCAGAAAGAGAGACCCAGATGAAGGGAACTAACTGCTGCATCCCTTAACATGCAAACTTATGTGCTATACCTATCACCCTCCTCATACATTCTCCTAGAGTGATCTGCTGCTGTTATTAGCCCACTACCATCAGGGTCCAGCATGGAATATCAGAGAAAAGGAATTTGCTCCTTTTTGGAAAAGGCAAGCAACTAGGATATTCCCTACCCAGATTCTCTGAGCTTCTCATGGTGCTGTACTCTGTCTGTGCAAGGGCAAATTTTGTAGTCCCCCTGCATTCGTTTAAAAGGGTGTGTAGCAGATGAATTAAGTAGAAATAGAACGTGGATTCACTGTGGTGGGATGGTTGCAGTAGATACTGACTTCCATGCCTTCAGCAATCAGATATTCTCCTGGGCAGCTGCAGTTGGAGACAGCTCTCCTAAGGCAAGAAAAAGGCATTTCCTGAAGAAATTAGCTTTGGATTCTTGCCAGGATAACAGGATCTTCTTGATTAGATAGAGGTGTTTTGCCCACAGTTTGCAGGACATTACATCTGCTTTGTTGAAATCCTAAGTCCTTTACTTAGGTCTGACCATTGTTTGACCAAGTCAAAAGCTCCATTGTCTTCAAGTACCATATGATAAGAGTTCTTAATCTTTTAACACATTCAGGAGTGAAAGTTCATTGAATTTCAGTCTTTTACAAAAATCTCTCTCGGTAGTGAACCACAGTTTGGTCCAGTCTGAGCTTGCTGTAGAAGTATGTTTCAGCTCTTCAGAGATGTTTACCAAATTTAAAACTGCTCAGAATCCTTTTCACCTTCCTTTTTAAAGGATGGAAGTTTAGTGTTTTTTGGGGTTGTTTATGAGTAGCAATTGCAGCATTGATTCCTCCCATTCTCTTATGCAGAGTGAACACAGACACCTTAATAATCCTTCAAGTCTTATTACCAGAAACCACTTCTTAATTTTGTTCTGCAAAATTATATATGTGTTGCTTGATGTTTGTTGGCCTCTGGTCAAAGAAAAAAATGAATGAGCACAATACATTCAGGAGATGAGAGAAGAGAGATATTTTGGATGTGAAACTATTAAACTGCTTGCAATTTCAAAATCTTGTTCCACTTACCCCAGCCCCTCCAAACATCCCCCTCCTGCCTTCCAGGATATCATTAGTCCTGGAGGCTGGGAGAAACCAAACAAATGACAGCTGCTGAACTCCAGCTTCCACAAACAGTCCAAGGACAATCTGCTCCTTTCCAGACCACTTTCAAGGAGAAAAATACCCTTCCATTTCTAAGCATACATTTGGTATTTGCCAAGACCACGTACAGTCCAGAGCTTTAAAATGATACTGTGGGATTCAAAAGGGTATTTGCTGGCCATGATGATTTATGGCGCTGCATCATAGATCAGAGCCCTCTTCGAGGAAACAAGGTGAAGCCAAGTGGCTTTGTCAGGAAGTGAAATTCTCTGCTGAGTTATCCCAGCCTGTGTGGATGAGTGCTCCTGGCTGCCAGGGCAGGGTCTCTCATCCACTGGGTGTTCAAACGTGTTCAGTGGACACTAAAGCCAGAGGAGGTGGAAGGACACATCCTGTGCTGTGCTCACTCAGAAACAGAGCAGATACATGCATCCTAACCACACTCCCAAGAGGCTGACAGATACAACAATATGGTTTCGCCAGGACTTCTGGAAAAAAAAATGTGCCCCCCCCCCCTCCCCCCCGCAAAGTCTTAAATATTGAAGATAAATGCTGCAGTGTAGTAAGCAGAAATCCACTCCAGAAATCCAAAATACAGCCCAGGACTGAGAGCCCGGCAAAAATATCCTCACTTACCTAGGTGGAGAAAAAGCATGGGGAGAGCCTCCAAAGCTGCAGCCTATAGAGGGGAAGCTGGGCTGAGGAAAGAGACTTCATTCCAGGCATTCCAGTGACATCCTCAGGTCTTTGTTCCTCACTGAAGAACAACCCAGACGTTTTCAGAAGACATTGGACTTCAAAATCATCCACTGGCATCTGCAAAACAGAAACTCTAGCCTTAAGCAGTTCTCTACATGATGCCAAACACCTGGTATTGGTGTAGACCCCACCCTGATGTTATCAACCAGACAAGAAGGGGCATCTTCTTAAAGCTTTCCCCCTTCTTAAGCGAAAAAGCATTTGAAAATTTGGATTACAGCTCAAAAACATCCACTGACCAATCTCTGCATTTTAATAATATGACATAACAGAATATTTATTCATTTTGAGAAGATGGGGTTTTTTTTCAAGTGAATGTTCCCTCCCTAATACCTTATGCCAACAGACTTTAATGCTGATTCTTTGTAGCACCTGTAGGCCATCTGGAAGGTAAAAGCCACACAGATAGAAGCAGCCTACTCCAAAATTATGGCAATAAGAGATAATGATCCTGGCTGCAAAGGCAGAGGCAGAATACTGTTCTCAACACCATGTTTTAAAAGTTTTTTCTCAGCTATAAATCTCCTGCCTCCATCATGCCAAGCCTGGGCTCTTTGTTCTCATGTTTACACAGGTGTAAACCCAGGAAAAAAATTCATTACATGTGGTAATGGGAATTTTCCTCCTTTCTCAAACAGTGGAGTGGCATTTTACCAAGTCGATGGCAGGGTCACTTTGTTAGCTGGCAAAAAAACTAAAAGGTTCTCTCAGAACAATGTGAGATTGTGCTTTGGCCCTCACATCTTCCAGCACTAAATGCCACTGCAGAAGGAAACAGCAGCACACGGCCAGATGGTCTCCAAAGCAGAACATTAATGTGGTGCCAGGGGCAAACAGCTGGAGTGTGCCCAGCCCTCTCACTCATCCCCTCCCTGATTCCTACAGCTTGTACCCAGCCATAAAAACACCAGGCACTGCCTATGTATGAGGCAACAAAGCCTTAAGAGAGGTGAGGTGCACAGTGGAGAAAAATTATGTGATGACTAGAAGAGGCAGTGTGGACTCCAGGGATGCAGGTGCTGTGTGACAGCAGACAGTTCAGCCCCCAGTTTTGCACAATTTCCCACACCGCAGAGGTGGTAGGAGGCTCGGGAATCCTACAGTGGGTTTTTTTTGTAATTAAATTGTGCTGCGCAGTGAGCTTTTGCTGTAACAGGTCTGTCTGAGTAACCATGAACAACGACCTGCTCAGAAGGCACCCCAGCATGAAAAATGACTGGAAAAAATACATCTAGAATTCATCTTAATGTGAGTATATTTTCTCTCCATCCATTTTCTATCCCTTCTCTCTCCTTTTAAGCCAACACAGACTGTAAAAGGCTCGTCTGGGTCTTTGACTTCTGGTTCCTGTGCTGGATGTCTTATGTTGACATCCCCAGGTAAGAGCAGCAAGAGGGGTAGAAGCAGATGACTTTTGCAAGTTTTAGGGGGTTTTAAACAGATGTTAAACCGTTTATGGATGGTATTATATGCTTTTTCTTCCAGTCCAAAGGACCTTTTAAAAGCAAGAAGAAGCCAAAGAAGAGGAAAGATTTCTGTTCAAATGAAGCAAAGTTTTAAATAAAGGATGGTTTCTTGAGGAAACAAGATTTGCAGACCAATTCCCCAAACAACTTCTGGATTGGCTGGTCAAGCTCAGCCAGGTTTGCTAAACGGGCAGACACTTCCGATTCTTGTGAGCTTTGAGGCAGCCATAAGAGGAGGAAAGGCTTATGTTAGGTCATCCACTGTGCTGATAATTATGAAGGCTGTCACTATTTCTCCAGTCTCCCAGAGATGTGTCCAGTCATCCAGAGATGTGAGTGGGAAGAAAGAGCAAAGAAGCATCCATAAGCAGTGTGGTTTCCAGGAGGAGTAAAGGGGTGAAGTTAGGAATTTGAGGATGCTGCAGTGAGGCTTTAGCAGGCTTTGGGGAAATTTGCTACAGCTCCAATAGCCAGTTGGAGAGCACAGGGCCTGATTCTGTCAATTAGGAGGTCAGAAAGCACTGTACTTGTGCTTCTTTTTCAGATAATAATAGCGGGACCAGTATGTGCTGGTAGGACTGTCAGAGGAAGGCTGCTACAAAGGTCAGGGATGGCCCCCAGTCTTATGAAACCTATCCCAATGGGAGCAGATAGGACTTTCTCACTATTCACATTGCAATGCAAAAGTCTTGTTGCTAAGCTGCTCGTCCCATCTCTATTTATAAAAAAGGAGAAGAACAACACAGTTTAGGGTTGAGGACAAGAAGGGGAAAACCCAAGACTATGGTAGTTTTGTGTGTCCTGACTATAATGGAAGACTACACAACAGTCACTATTGTGGAAATTTGGGATGGGGAAAACCTTCCTTGGCTGGGTAAGTCGCTCTAACATCTTTTCCTTTGAACCTGCCATCCAAAAAGAAATGATACACCACCAAGCAGGGGTTTTCAGCAGAGAGGGGATCCCAAACTCACTCAAAGCATTGCAGCTTAAACACAGAGAATTGCTTTACTGTGTCCACCACCAGCCAGTTCCTCACTAGGACCAAAATGAATAACCACTCCTGAACACAACTGCTGCATGCCTGACTTTAACAGGACTTCAATAATGCCTTTGCACCAAGACACACTCTTCCAGACCTGGACCTAACACAAAGGATTTTCAGGGGAGTGAACTGTGGGACCTCTCCAACATTCCTTGCCGCTCTGCTGCACTGGAGATGATGTGCAACCCACTGACTTGGTGCCAAATCCCTCCCTCTGAGAGCTCAACAGACACAACCCCAGAGAGACGCCTCCATTGGAAAAAACACAAGGAAGGGTATGAGCATACCACATATACCCCTTTTTTCTTTACCCCCACACCTTTCCAGCCTCTGTACATGACACACACAGCTAGTCGTGATTGCGTCCTTTGATAGCCAATCAGTGATTTGCATTCTTTTGGTAATTATCGTATCACTTGCACAGCGCAGATAATTCCGTGGGCCTGCTGGTGCCATTCAGCAAGTACGACCCCAGGTTATAAAGTGAAGTGCTGAGTGGAAAATTTTAATGACTGGGGTCCGGTAAAATCTTAAATTATGGCAATATATGGTGAAGTCACTTAAACAGTGTGAAATGCCTTTCTGGCTGGAAAGGGCTGGATGAAACTGTGGCTGATAAGTCGTTAAATTACATCCCGTGGCTGGCTGCTTGTCTTGGGAAGGTACCGAATGATAAGTGTGCAAATTATCATTACTGCACAGAGCGAAACTATTTCCAGCAGAGATGATTTGATAAAAGAGAAGTTATTTATCATGACTAAAACTGGTACATTTGTACTTCTCCACATTGAACAGATCCTGAACTGGCAATCATCTTCCTAAAAGGTACCTGAGCCTGATTTAAAGGGTTTTATGAGTGTTTTAATAGATGGGGTTTTCTCTCATGGAGAAAAAAGATTTTAATGTCTAAATTGCTGTGTTTCTCAGAATTATTTCCCCTCTCATTGCAAGCAGCTTGATTCCATCCTTTTTTTTTCACATCCCTTCCTCATATCTGACTTTTCCTAAAATGACTCCAAAGAAACATTCTTTCACAAATAAGGAGTAAACAGGCTTCTACACATAATAGTAGCAGGAGAGAGCTTTGCCTTCTTGCCTTTATTTTGGACCCTGCAGAGACATAAAAGACTTAAATTAATTTTCAGTGGTTGTTCTGCTCAGCGATGGAGGGGATTAGGTGGTAAAGTCAATTTTGCTGCAAGGGAGAGTCAGCCAGGTCTAGCTGTCACATCTGGTAGATAACCATTAGTCACCACCCAGAAGTGGCCTTTTGAACCTCTTAGGAGGTAACTCAAATGGACTTGATATGAGCTTCTAGGAGATATCATATGAAATACAAGCTTCCCACACAGCTCTCCAGGGTATCACAGCTATGCTGGGCAAGGTGAAGTAGGCAGCATTCAGTGAACTCAGTGGATAAATAAGGGTGCTATTCTCCCATACTGTTATTGGTAGGATCTTTTAGATCAGGTCAGTTAGGTGGGACTATCTATGGAATACCAGGACTGCCAACAGAAGGTGGTGAGATCCATCTCTAGCACCATTATACTGTAGTCCTTTTACAGGGAAGTGCTCAAGCACACTGCCAAACCATTCCCTGTCTCATCCCTGAGGCCACAAGGGACTCGGCCCTATTTTATTCCCTGTAGGATACTGTTAAGCTGATAGTCCACCAAGATAGCTTAACATGACTCGGCCAGGAGACAAGAATAAATGCTATGCCTTCAGTAGGACTGCCAAACGTTCACAGAGTATGTAAAATCTAGTTTGCCAGACTAAAACCTCTTCCCAATATTTCTTGAAGTCCTGTGAGGAACACATCATTATTGATATCTTGGCATTAACTTGGACGTTTGCTGTGTCCTATTAGTTCAGCAGTGGCTGGTTTAGGCTTGATTATCAAATCACCTAATCTATCTTCCTGTCTAATATGGGCCAAGGAATAATACGCTTGATATATTTACCCTTCTGCAGTTCAGCCAAGCTTACCTGCGTCTGACTACAGTTCCCCTTCAACACAGACTCAGCCTTGCTGTGAAGTCTTCCAGAGAGATGGTTCAGTACCAGTGTAGGCATCTCAAAAAAAGTACCATTTTAAAAGGGGAAAGAAATTCCATCTGTAACTATATCATGATAATGCTGCAGTACTTACAGCACCAGCGCTTTCCAAAGCCCTGCTAACACATCATCAAAGGGAAAAAAAATGTCACCTTGCTCTGACATGATCCCTTCTGGCAAGATGCACATCCAAGGACTTTGAAAAGTTTTTCTCCTCTTGTACTACAGGAGTTGAAATGTGTGTACAGATTACTCCTTTCAGCAATCTCCTCTCCTCTCCTCTCCCCTCCCCTCNCTCTCCTCTCTCCTCTCCTTCCTTCTTTCCTTCCTTCTTTCTTTCTCTGTCCATTTATCTATATTTCAATCCAATTCTATGCCCATTAAAGTTCGACATTCTTTAAGATTTTCTGAAATCTCCGAATAGGTTAAGCCCCAACAACAGATTATTCACAGGGTGTATGTTCAACAAAAGAGGCTGAAAAGAGTTGAAATTAAAGATCAGTTAGATAATCAAAACATTTTTTCTGTAAATCTGCATGCTTGCTAGACAAACAGGCATAGGGCAGCAGTAGGATTTCACAACTAGCATCTCACAGGGCTCCTCTCTCTGCCCTGACAGGAGACAGCATGGAATATTTGTCTTCAGCTGCACCTCAGTATCAAACTCAGCTCTATCATGCTTCAGCAGAGTTGTGTCTTCTCTATCCAGGAACAAATACAGCCAAGACTCTTCAGTGAGAGTAGCACATAGATAGCCCTGAGCAAAATTCAGTCCTGTCAAAATGTCTGTTTTCCATCTCCATTAAAAAATCATGTCCCAGTGTATAATCACGCAACTAGCAGAATGTGGATCTGCTTTAGCATGCAATTCATCAGAGACACGCTCCTTCTGTCCTGACCTCTTTTGTTTACAGTGAAGACCAGATCTCTCAGCTCACCACCGGCATACCTGGGGCTTGTGCAGGAGCAGGACACCATCACTGAGCCTTCAGTGTTACATGGACCAAAGGATAAAGTGGTACCTGGGCCTTGCTGCCCTTACTGACATCACCAGGAAAGGGGGTAGATCCCAAGAGCATAAATTGCTGTAGGGACATTTTTGGTGATTTCTCTGCTTTGGGGAAGCCCAAGTGCTTTAAGGCATATTACCTTCCATGAGAAAAGTTAAATGAGAGAGAAAATACTTGGGAGCTATCACAGATTACATTAAGTCCTCATGTGCAACAAAAATGGTATGTAGTGGTGAATAAAAACAAGTGGGTGAGCTCATCTGTTCAGTGTCTCTGAAAAGAGGGCACATTCAATATTGTCTAAATCAGGTTTGGAACATTGCTTACCTTCAGCTGTGCCCTTGGGAAGGTAAAGCCAGGGTCACCCACACAGCTCCAGACAGAAATCAATAACCCAATAACCCAGTTGTCCTTTGGTACTTTAGTTGGGCACATCCTCATCCACCACCATCATTATGTTGGATGGGAAGAATAAAAACAAAACACAGAAGCTGCTCCAAAACTGTAATTTTCCTTCTCCAACTGGCTTAAATGAACCAATGCTTTATCACAGGATGGCTTCCTTACAAAGACAAGACTCAGAAATATTAAAATAACTCAATTTTTTTTTAAATTCTAAGAGTGATTGGAAAATGCACCTAGGTCTAGTTGAACAAAGGATTCCCCTGCTTGCTCAGCTTGACGTGTGTCTAAAGGACTGGTCCTGGAGGAAAGCACATGCTTAAAATAACGTATCTGTATAACTAGCTTGCTACCTTGGCATTTTAAAGTTGAAAGGGTCCTTTTATGAACTCATAAAGGAGATATGACTCTGTTTTCCAACAGCAACACGAAGTGTAATTGCAGTCCAAATACTTAAGTCTGCTGAATATACATGCAACAAATAACCTAAAACTGCAAACTCTACACCATGAGTAATAGTTCAATGTTCATGCCCTAATAAAAAATCCTGTGCTTCATTTATGTTTCTGGTCCAGTGTATCTCCCTTGTAGTAACTCAGGGCAGAGACAGCAAACTAATACCTGTCCCAATCTGCTAAGATTGCTTTTTCAAGACCCTAGAACAACAGGGCAATTCTTGGCTGCCCTCTGCATTAGTATTTCTGCCTCCATGCAGGATGAAAGTGACTTTCCATTGTGTTGACTCATGGAGATGGAGAGCAACGACCTTGATCTCTGCTCAGGTATCTGTGGTGCTACCTGCAACAGAGGGAATGCCACAGAGCCAGAAGCACTGGCTGTGCAACAGTACACTCTAAAACAGATTAAGAAAGGCCATATTGCATCAAAACAAGGGTTTGTTTAGCTCAATAGTCTCTGACAGTGGTCAAGCAGATGTTTAGAAAGAACAGAAGCACGTTTCGTGTACAAAGATCTTTACCTTATATGCCCTCACAGCTTCTGCTTGTAAATAGTTTAGGCCTCAGGGTCTCAGGTTGTATTTTAGGCACCAATAGATCCCTCATCCCCACTTCTATGCTGAATTTTGCTAAAACCATATTACACCCAGGGCTGCCACAGCAATCGCTGGCTGTAGCTCCATGAGCCATTTCTGCTGTCACTGAGTACTAGAATGTGAAACTGAAGACTATGTTCTACCATTTCAGGGAATCCAAAACCACCAGGTTTACAAGCTGAAGGCTGAAGTAGCTGATCAAGAATGAGCCAAACAAAAGGTACTTGCTACTTCTCCTGTCAATTTGTTACCTCTTCATTCTGCCAGTGGACCTTTGCTGAGCAACCACAGTCTCAGCTGATGTCCATGTTCCTCCAGGCCTTTCTCTTCCCCTACAGCATCTTGTGTCAGCCTGCAAGGTCTTGAGCCTAGAGAGAAATGTAGTTGTAGTCTGAGAGTCTAACAAGCTTCTGGTATCTGGAAAATGTTAACTACTGATAGGCATCTTTAGTCTGTGCTAATAAAGTGTGCACAGCTGTCTAAAACTCACCCATATTCTGCTAGGAAATTGTATTGGTGTAGCATAAATTATAAGAAAAAAACCAATTGTTAATCCATTTTAGAACTAACAGCTAAGCTGGCCAATCAGGTAAAAGGGGTACACCCTCTGGGACACCGCTTAAAAACAGGAATCTTGGGAGACCCGCCCTCTTTCCGGGACCCCGAACCATGAGGTAACACCGCGGCCGGGCCGGGAGGGGGCCCGGGCCCCCGGGAGGCCCCGGGAGCCGTGGCCGGGCCGAGGGGCCGAGATCAGGGCCAGCCCTCCGGAGAGCCGGGCTGGGCCAGGGCGGCCGTGCCAAGGCCGGCCCTGAGGGAGCTGAGCCGGGCTGGGCTGGGTCTCTAAGCCTCAGCAGCCCGCGGCGGCCACGGAAGGAGAGCGAAAAGATGCCGCCGAAAGAGATGGCCCCGGCCCTCCTCCCTCCAGCCCCCGGGTCCCCGGAGAGCAGCACCGAGCCCAGGCTGAGTTAAAAACGCACCCCATAAGACCGAGGGGTGGAAAAGAAGAAAAGACCTGGGCNTAAATCTAACTGTTTCTATTTTGAATTGAACCTGTTTTGCTTTTCTTTTAATCCTATTCCACTAAAATGAAAATTAGGCGAATGTGATAACCACTACAGAAATTTACTTGAGATGGTTAATAACCAGCATGTAAATATCAGTTACTTTGTTGTGCATGAAAAGCATGTGGGTACTTAAGATATTGATGAACTGGACTATAAGAAGATTATCCCAGTGCTATGAGTAGAGACTAATTTCCTAGTAGAAAAAGCCTTTTGAAATACAAGACAAAATGCCAATCCATTTACTAGTCACACATACTCAAAACATTTGGCTTATTTTGCTCCCTGCTACCAGCTCTTAGCCTTCAAATGATATCAAACTAAGAGGAATGTCCAGCATTTAAACATCACATAACTTTCAGATGATCTGCATCTCAAGATCTGGAAATCTGGGATTTGGTGGAAAAGTAAACACTTTGATACAGTTCCACAGTGTATCCAAATTCCCCCCAAAGTCTAAAAACACAAGCAGAGATGTCATCCTTGGAGATGACTGCTTCAGGGCAGGAGGATTTCTCCTGCAGTCTGATGGAGTAATCCAGGACCTTCTAGTTATTGAAGGCCTCCTATTTTATTCACATGTGAAATTCCCTTTGATTATTATGTGACAAAGAGAATATGCAACATAAAACTCTTACCGGAGGGACCTCATTACTTTCAGTTGAAATATAATGGCCAAAATAAAAAATAAAATCAAATTGGAAGGAAGGTGTGGAAAACCCCTGGTGCAATTGTAAACATGCAAAAGAAGAGATCTCTCTCTTCTCTGTTGGAAGAGATCTCTCACAAACACTTTGTGGAGAATTTAGAGGGATTGCCTCTTCTTTGGGCAACTCACAGCTCACCCTTGGCTAGCTATAGGAGGATCACCCAGGCCATGGATTCAGCACCTCTGCTCGTGGGGTGCCACCTTACTCACTGGCTACTTAGACCAGGTTCTACCCTTCCTGGAACCCTGCTGGGCAAAGAAAATTTCAGAGTTGAGGGCCAGAGAGAGCACACAGCTCTGACCTCTCCAGTTACAATCCCTGCATGTGATGGGATAAATATTCTGGTGTTAGGACTGGTTCTCTGTTGTAGCAAGTGACTCTTTAATTTAAAAGAATAGGTACTGGAGCAGGACTCAAGGTACTGTGCTCTATGATGGTACAGTCACTTCTGAACAAGAGCCAGATGTCTCTGGGCTGTCACAGGCCAAAAGCCAAATGCTGCTAGAAAGGCACTGAAATCACACAGGAAGGGCTGAGCAAAGGAAAGTCTGAGCTGGGGAATTTAATGGGTCTGCTCCAAAATGAACTGAAGACACGGGGAATATTTGCACCCATGTCTCTGGGTTAAGGTTTGGGAGACATTTCAGGAAAATGCATCCGCACATAATAAATCAAATTGAAGCTGTTAACATTTAATCACATCCTTAATTCTGACCTCACGCTTACTTGTATACATGCATACTTGTATAGAAGGCCAACAGCAGCATTCTCACTAACTTTCACTTTTCAAACTTTCCAGATGATCAGATCCTTACATCATCAGGATTGCCTAATGGGGCTGAACAATACACAGGTTGCCTGTTTAGACATAAATCTATCCCCACCCCAAAAAAAAAAAAAAAAAAGAAGAGGGGGGGAGGGGGAAGAGAGGGAGAGAGGGAAAAATAAAATTCTTTAAAGTGATTTTCATGTCCCTTTCATACCTTCAAATAATGTAATTTCACAGATGATTTTGGGTTTTGGTTTTAGTTTTGCCAACAAAATCAGATATATTATATTTAAAGCCATTAAAAGGGCCCCTCTGAGGCAAAACTCGAACTATCATGCTGGGCTGCCATCCTGGAGGATCGGGCTCACCAGCAGAGCAGGTGGTGTGTGGGTCATCCACATCTGTGTGACAAACTGTGATAATTGGATTGTTTGAGGAGCGGGGGAGGGATGTGATTGCTGTGTACAAACCTCAGAAGGGAATTAAAAGCAAGTCTGCATCCCAGTTAGTAGTGCTCTATAAAAATGCTAAGTGGCTAATGATAAGCAAAGGAAGTTCCATTAAGCCATGTGCCTGGCGCAAAGGGGCACCATTGACCCTGCAAAGGATATTTGCTGGGAACAGTCAGGCAGCAGAAACAGGTGCAGAAATAAAAGCAAACTAATGGCTTGTCTTAAACTCCCCAGTCTGCAATATTAATGAACATGCAGGCCAGGGACAGCTAAAGAGTCTAAAGTGGCCAAAGCATGATTTTTCGTACCTAATAAAGTCACAGGCATGCTCAAAACCAGAGGAAAACTAACGGCTGTCCTAGCACTAGCCATTCATTAGCCCTGCACAGCAGTATGCTGTACCAAGCACTTGCTGAGGCTGTTCAGGGTGGAGTGGGATGGAGGGCAGGGAAAGAACACAGGGAAAAAAGTTCCCCTCAGCCCCAAGCACTGTCAAGCTGCAATGTGGTCAGTGGGGAAAGGAACTCTCCTTGGGCCAATAATGAGCTGTCCTCATTATAAGCTTAGATGCCAGAGTGAACAACACCCTCTTAATAATGCACACATCACTATGACAACCACAGAGTTTGATACCTGAGGACAACTTCATTGTGCTTGTGAAATTTCCTTATTTTAAAAACAGTATTTATAGGTATAGACATCGAGTCACCATATACAGCCTCCTCCTTGTCTCTTTGCCTTCCTTGTTTCCAAGGCAGGATCGGACAAAGTGTTTATGTGCAGCTCCTAAGGTTAGCAAACTGCTGTTAAGTATCAGCGCCGGAGTCTGCTGACATAATTATCCTGCTAGCCCATACATAATTAGTAAAGCTAAGCCCAAACTATATTAATACCAGGATTAATTACGGTGGAAGCATAAACAAGGATATTAATGCTATGAAAGTTGCAGTGTGGCTATTCGACAGCCCATATGCTTGTCTGTAGGACCACTAGGGATTGTGTTGAATCGGGAGCTGTGCTGTGCCCTGACTGTAATGAGAAATGAGAAAACTGCTGAAAAATTGATGCCGCCTGCAGATTGCACAATCCGCTGAACAGCAGGGGGTCGGCTTCTTACATCTCCCACTCTCGGTACAATATGCTAATTTCTGCATGCATACGAGTGTAAAAGGAAAGAAGAAAAGATTTCACAAAAGGAAAAAAATGCAAATGACAACCACAAAGATCACTGCAGAGAAATCCATGAGCTTTATATGGATTAACTGTGTTGGAGCTAGTGCTTGTCTGAGTTTAACTCTTTCTGTCCTAGACCCATTGGCAGGTCCTTTTTTAGGAGCAGAGGAATACTTGCAGCTCCTTTGTGGGAAGCGGGTCAGGGGGGAGGGCAGCGGGAAGCTGAAACGAGGGAAAGGATCTCTTTTGCTCTTTTCCACTCTTATTGCTTTAACATTGACAAGGAGATAAGGGTCTGGAAGTGGAGAAATATGGACTGGGAGGGGAGTTGAGACAAGGAGACTAATGAAATGTTGGTAGTGTTTGAGATAATACCACTACAGCCCAGGCTGGTCCAGCTTTGAGTGTGGGGAATGACTGGCAACAGACCCTCCCTAGTCCTTCAAGAGCTCCTCCAACTCCCAGTGAACTTCAGAGTGTGACTTTGTAGCATGTGGCCAGGAAAGTCTTCCTAAAAACAACCTACAAAGTCCTTACCAAAAAAACAGCTTGGCCATGATTATTTTCCACTTTGGATTCCCCACCTCTTTCTCCCAGGCAAAAGAAGCAGATGTGCTGTTTGCATGACCAGCCCACCTCCCCACCGGACACAGCCGATGTGCCAGCGGTCCTGTGGTTCCCTGGCGCACCCAGAACATGCAGCATGCCTGCAGACAAGTGGGCTCCAGCGGTGCCCAGACAATCCTGCTGCCATTTGCATTTGCCTTGCTCCTAGCGAGAGACTAACCCTGCCCTCAGCCTGTCCCCTCTTGCTGCCCATGGGACCCAAAACAGTTTGCCTCTACCATGGCTCCAGTGTGCAAACTGGCCCCTCTGTCTTGCATGTAGTGCTGCCACTGTGGGATAAAACCCATGGGTGCCAGTCTTCGCACAGATAATGGAGTAGTGGGTGCCCATACAATCCTACTCTTCCTTTGGGGGCTGGCAGTGGAGGCAGCCCACCCAATGGTTTAAGCCCCTCACTCATGCAGCAGAACAGGAAGGCAAAGAACATCTTCTTCCCAGCCTGCAGGGGGGAAAATATCTATGTTTCTGCAATAAGAAAAATCAAAGCCTTAATTTTTTTCCAATAATTAAAAAGATTAGTTGTTCTCTCTTTAGTAGCAGCAGGAGCAGCAGCAGGTGCTGTTATGCTTGGTCCAATGTGTACATAATGTGGCTTCTGTAAGCAATTGCTGTGTCCAAGCATGAACAGAAACCTCAGGAAAGATTTGTCATTAAAAAGTTGCCACTGGGCCTGTGTAATACAGTAAGAGCTTGGCAAAAAGAAATTGTTTGTTTATTTGTTTTAAATAGTTCTGGCAAGAATTTAGCACTCTTAGAAAAAAACATTACTACTCTGGCAGCCCAGAGCACAAAGACCAAAATGCCTGCCCGACATCCAGCAGAAAGAGATATGTGCATCTTAGGACACTTTGACCTGGACAGACATTTGTAGTGAAAAGGAGAGCTGACAGTGGAGAAAATCATGAAGAAGTCCATCCTCCCTCTCCATCTCAATGTGGCAGAGACTGGGAGAAAGAAGGAAGACAAATATTTTGGGGGGTTTTTTTTGTGGCATTAGTGTACCACCAGAAAGTGGGACAACAACCAGTGAACACCCTGCAGATTTCTGTAGCTATCTGAATCTTCAAACCCCAAGTGAAAAATATTTCTATCCCACTGGAAAGTTTCCTATCACCCACTGAATATACCTCCATCCACTAACCTCCAGGGTCAATATGTCAACTCCCCTCCTCCAAGCCTCTTTTACCCCGAGCTCTGCTTACATTAATTGCTGATTTGTTTTCCCCATTGAGACTTATCAACTTGATTTTAACCTTTGAATCTGTGATTGCTTGTACATGCTCTTCTTCCTGTACTGAATATTCCTGTCACTAAATGATATCAAATCTCTTTACTGGTCTGATGCTGGAACCTGTAAAAGCAGGGGAGTTCTCACCTGGGAGACCTTCACAGCAGATACTTGTTCCCATAAAGTTGGATAATGCCTTGTAGATCCTGCTGCTGACCTACAGAGCTAGATCACCTCACTCAGCAAGCCGGAACAGCTCTCATCCAGGTCACACGGTAATTGTACCCAATCCAAGACCTCTGACTCTGTGGCAATAGCAGAAATCGCAATAATTGATGAAGAAAGCAGTTGGAAAGCAATGAGAAACATGCATTTCTTGTCTTTTCTCAAATACTTTTCCTTGAAGCTGAACAAGGCCACTGGTACAAAGAACATCCATTCCTCTAGTATTTGTGCAAGAGAAGTCTCTTTGCGTAGATGTTCAAATAGCAAACAAATAAGTAAACAAAGTATGAGTTGTTGTTGAGTAGTCATCAGTGGAATAACAATAAATATTTAAAAACAACATTTCTACTGTATTTGATCAACTCTTCCATTACAATAACCATTCTGAAGTCACACAGAAAGTCTAGGATGGCACTAAAATTTCTTTTTTTATTGCTCTGCTTGCAGCAGCCTGACAGACCTAAGAATATGAATGCCAGGGTTTAACCTTGTTGGAGTGAAAAGGTGTTTGGGGAAAGAAGGAAGCAGTATGTTTTCAGCAGAAAGATTGTCCCCCTAAATGACAGAGTAGCACAAGAAAACACTACCATGAACATCATAGGAGGGAAAACCCACGGAAGAAAAATCCAGGCTGGCAATAATTTAGAGCTGCTATGTTTCAGGAAACAAAAGCTGCCCACTCCTGAGATCTCCCAGCCAAAGCTGTTATCCAGACCTCACAAGCTGAAGAAAATGGAGAGAGTGCAAAGAGCAGAGAAAAATAACAAGCCAAATGGGCCAAGTGAGAACCCACCAGCCAGGTGTGCTTGTGATGCCCGCACACATCTGCATCGGCACCAGGGGCACACGGGTTCTGCTGGGGGCAACAGCTCACAGCAGATCTCATCCCCCACACAGCACAGCAGTGCCTGTGCCAAAGCCACCACAATCAGTTCAACTACGTCAGATTAAAACAGCTCATTAAATTGGCCTCTCAGATTTATAATGAAGGTTTCTCCTTTATATGACCTAAACTGGCACCCCTGGACTATACACCCATTTGATTTGAAACAGAAACAATGCCTAATTCTCCTATCTGCACTGGTGTGGCTGACAAGCAGTTTAGTTTTGGCTCCTACTGCAATTTAGTACTGTGGCAGCAAATTTCAGTCTGTCGTTTTTACCTCTCTTTTGCTTTTTTCCATCCCTGCATTATCTATAGGTAAGATTGTTTGCACTGTAAAACCAACCTGCCTTTTTATTATTATTTAAACTTGGATCAGGTCATTAACATAGTCAAAAGCCCAGCATCACAAGCTATCAAGCTGAAGGAGAAGCACAGATGCAGGGACAGAAGGCCCCAAACTAAACATCACTTAAACAGGGACTGAGAAGAAAGTAGGAGGAACCACACATCATCAGAGTGTTCTAGAAACACCAAATACTGTTTCCACTGCGGAAACTGGTATTTTAAAATCTGTAGCAGGGCAATGCAGGACTTATTTTCATGAGGGTATGTCCATTTGAATTTGTGCTGAGCTCAGGAGGACCGGGTGAGTTTGCATAATTAACAACCTGACTGTGTAACCTGAATGCAGATGCAGGTCCCAGTGAAGTCAACAGGAAATTGTTGTGTGTGAAGAAAACAAGGATCATATATGAGCTTCATATGTGGCAGAGATGGATTCTGCCATAAAAATATTTATAGGATGGTGATATTTCTTTTTTTAAAAGCTTCTGAGGAATTTGTGATGGCAATCAAGTACAGAAAGTCAGTGACCATTCCTATGACAACACTTGCTGCTGGTGCAAAAAACACTCATAAATAAAACTTTGCAGAGCACTTGTGCTGCCACAAGCCCCATTAAAGGCTTTGAAGGAGAAAAAGAGTGAGAAAATGGCAAGATCCCTTTCTGGAGGCTGTGGCAACAACTTGCACCATGTGGAGACACGAGCCCTACCTCAGATATGCTAATTTTCTGGCTCCCTTCCAGGGAAGCTATGGTACAACCAAGCCTCCCCTGCCCTCCCTCTTGCCCAGAATTTTGTGTAGCGCTGCTGCACACGCTGTCAGACAGACACCCCTTGCTGCTCCAGCCCAGGGAAGCCCTGCATGGCATGGGGATGTGTGGATGTGCACAATATGCTTCTGCCTGTCACTTGGCTGTGGTGGTGCTTTGAGTTGTGCAGGGATTTTTTCTGGATAAAAGGAGCTCCGCAAACATAAGTCCTAGTTGCTACCCTGGACTGTGTGCAAGCCCTCTGAGCAGGACTGATCTGTCATGGTGGCCAGTTCTCTGTCTGATGTGACCCGAAGTAATTAAAAGTGGCCCAGAAGGCTGGTGCCTCCCTCCCCCATCTTTCTCTCCTCTCACTGTTTGCTGGCATTTACCCAAAACAACAGTGACTGATTGCTCTGAGAGGGCTGTCACTGTTTTCCCTGCCATGATACAGCCATTGATCCGACTGCATCTGCCAACTCATCACTGCTTACTCCAATATCCTGCCTCCAGGTTTGGGGGTTTGTTTCTTCCATTCCCCTCCCCTCCCCTGAGCAATAATTGCTGGGAAGTAGAACTCCCTTTTGACTTGCCCAATGAGATCCAATTACTACCAGGTCAGTGCTCAACCTTGAGAGTGCTTGTAACCACACACTGACCTTAATCGAAGATGTTCGGCAGAGGGGCAGTCATTTAGTTAGTTCAACCCCTGAGTGCCCCTCCACTTTGGATCCAACACCAGGAACCCACCTCAATGTTAATTCATGGTATGATGCTAAATATTTCTTTTTTCCCCACAAACAAGGCATGGGGGAGGACCACATCAACCACCAAGATGGAGTTATACTCTGGGACTGCAACAGTTGCACCAAAGTCTATTATCAAGAGACTGAGCCTTTTTTCAGAGCCTGAATGAACTCCAGGGCAAGAACTGTACTGTAGCTTCAGAGGTGTGAAGTGGGTCTGTCCTGAGTCAGCTCAGGGTGTGCAAGAGAGTGTGAGCAGCTGCCCATAAATTTCCCTGGTCGCAAAACAATCATCCCCACTAAAGCTAAAAGAACAACTATCACCATGGACATGCTGCCTTTCACATGGTCAGTTTATCATAAATTAAGCCTTAGACCTGCAAGTTACATAAGCAGTATGAAAAATGCAATATTAATTGGTCTGGTATGAAAGGACTCATGACAGCTTTATGGCAAGCACTGCAGCTTCTGTGGACCAGAGCATCCAGGGGATGCAGAACACACAGACAACACCATGCTAGTCTGTTTTTGAGTGTCCAAGAGTACCTTTTTTCCTCTCTTCTCTGTTAATGCATAATACAAATATTACTGTCAACAAATAATGAATATTTCACTATGGTTTTGAATTCATCACTGGGCCAGACTACCCAGAATCCTTACATTTTCAGTTTTCCGTTTTTTTTCCCTATTATTGTTATTCCTCTTGGCTCCTATTTTCAGATGGAAGCACGTACACACCAAGTGACATTGCCTTAATGCCATATAAGCTCATGGGTGACTGCTCCACAAGATACCTCACTGCTACTTGTGCATCCTGGGATGTAACCTGCAGGCCTGTTGGCAGCCTGGTGCTCTCCCATATTGCAGCATTCCAGGCTGCCCAGACTAGGCTCACACACTGCCAAGCACTCACCACTGCTAACCACACCTGTGAGCTGCTCTGCCCTAGGGAGAGGGAATGACTTTTACCTTCTCACTAAACATCTAGAGAACTATTTTGGTCCAGGTCTTTCTTTTTCAGTCTCTATTCATCCATATTACCAGCCTATCAACTTCAGCTGAAAATATCTGACCTCAATGACAGGCATTTCCATATCATCAACTGGATACTCAATTACCTTGAGAGCACATGAAACATGCTGGAATTTGGGAGGAATATTGCAGCAACAGTTTTCCACCTATAGGAAGCTCTGTTTTTCCAGTGGGGAGGAGAATCAGGGTGCTTGGCAATATGTTCTCTGCTGCTTTTGGCTCTTCTTCCTGCGCCATGATGCCACATGGAGAGGAGGCAAGAAGGTGAGGACATATGTGGCTGCCACACTTCAACCCCGCTGGGGGTTTTCAGCACGCACCACAAGCAGCAGCAGCAGATGCACTCAGGAGCTGCATGTGGCCCGTCAGCTGCACTTTTGTCACCCTGCATGGCAGCTTGTGTTGAAAGGAACAGTCAGCTGTGCCATTTTCTTTGGGCTGAGAACGTTCCATGAAATCTGAACCTCACGTTTCCTCCAGATGCTCCACTGCTGCTGCTGAGGCAGGTCTGGTGGATATGGCCAAAGAGGCTGGCACTGCTCCACAGGCATCCTGCAGGCTCCAGGCTGGCAGACCTGGACTGCAGCTCACCCTCTAGGGCCAGGGAGTGGGCTGGGCACAGATGAGCTGGAAAGGTAGACTGTCTTGCCTTTAAGGGCCACATGGAGGTCTTGGACAGCAGTCAGAGGGATCCTGATCAGCACCACTTTACGATGAGCTTTTTGATGAAAGTTTGAATTTTGAAGCACATATATAGAGATATACTTAGACGGGATGCAGGACAGAAATGGATTTTCTTCCCCTCTTCTTATAGAGATTTTGGCTCTTAGACTAAGCTGACTCACATGCAGAGAGCCCCCAAAAGAGGTGGAGGATCCTGCCTTTAGCCCAGCATCTGTATTGCCTCCCTTCTGCTAGTGCCTGTGGCAGGGAGGTCACACAGAGCAAGGACCTGGACACTACTCCTACCAAAAAGTAGTGATGGCTTTTCAGCTGAGTCAGTCCTGACAGCAACAAGTCTCCCTCATCCCAAATGAATGTTGCTATAGAGGCATAGAGACAGGGAGAGGCAAGAAAAATCCTCCACATGCACAACTTGGAAGAGGAAGCAAAGAGCTTTTAAAGATCTAGCCGTACTTGTCCAAATATTTCCTTCTTTAGTTACCACCCTTTCACAATCTAGCAACTCAAGTGGTAAATGTTTCTTAGGATTTCATGTGTGATCCCGTTATCTAGGGATCAAAAGTGTCCTAAGATGGTATCAGCTTCACCTCAGGGGAAACAGACCTTCAATTTATTTTCTGTAGCTAAGGCAGAGACTGCATTTTTTATAAAATTCCCAGAGTATTTGGAGAGATCCCCCGTCTGGTAAGATTACAAGACAAACACTTTGTTCAGAGCCAGAAGAAGAACTCCCAAAAAATAATACAGTAATAATGAATAGCAAATGTAGGTCAGATGTTCAGCTAAGAAAAATTATCATTGCTTGTCAGCTCTTTGCAGAGCTCAGGTGGTTTGCACCAGAAAGGACTAGGATTTCTCAATCTATCTGAGAATATCTATAGAGGATTTCTTATTTGTTCAGTGTGGTGTAAAGCTGTTATTGACATGAATTTGGGATGCCTGCTCCCCTCATGATTAATGAGGCCACAAGTGAGCTATATTAGTCACCCTGGCATGACTGACACTTGGATTTTTACTGTGCCATACCACTGCCTCTTGTTTATGCCAAGGAATTTACAGGCACAAACCTTAAATCTGAGACTTTAACAAAGTTTTCTTTTTTAATGTCTTGATCTGATAATTTGTCTTAGCAGAGACTTGGAAAATAAATAAAGGGAAAATAAATATAAATGGTGCATTTTAAAACGTCTATTCAACTCCCTAAAACAGCAGTTCTGTCACTCATTTTGACTTTAAAATCTTGTTTTTTTCCAACCTGCTGCAATTGGAAACCCTTGCTATATTCCTCTGGAAATCTTCAGCCACCCAGTAGCAGAAAGCCTTCTTTTGAAGCATTCATAATGATATATGTTGATAATTGTTTTTTACAAATGTCACTTTTCAGGGGATTTAATATTGCACATACATCAAAACCAGCAAACAAATTAGTTGATTGATTGGATGGTTGATTTTTGGGTGGAAGCAAGATTTTGTATTTGAAAAAGAAATTTTTGCTCTTGGCCAGTGTGCAGAAGCTTAAAGGAAACTGTCTGAGGTATGAAATCTCAGCTATATGTTCACATTTACAAGTAGATAAATTTGTTCTAATTAGAGTTGAGATTTCCAGCTATGTAATCCCTGGGGAATTCTCAACCAAAAAGTTGTTCTCAAGGAAAAGTCTTCTCAAGCAATCAAGGCTAAAGACTGAGGTGATCAAAGGTGAAAAGTTAGATTAAGCACACGGGTACATAAGGGTATAAATATGTGTATGTGTGCATATCAAATACCCATATAAATCTGATACTCAATTCAATTTAACATTTAAAAGCCTGGCTCCACAGGAAAATTACACTGCTATAAACCTAAATGTGAATCTAAACTCTTCCAAGCACTCAGCCACTATCCTCTGTGGATATCCTTGCTCAGGGGTTGGCTGTGTACAGTGAGTAGCTGCTAAGATTTTTCTGCCACAGTCATTTCTTAACTCTCTACCTCAACTCTAAACGATAGTTTAAGTGATCTAAACCACAGGCACAAAACATCTATTTATTTACACTGGCTGCTTCATTTACACCATGGCATGAAGTTAGTTAGGGCTGAATTGAAAAAGTGACCACAGGTATCTCTGGAGATAGCTCAATAAATGTATATTGCACTCACAGCCACAAACTCATTTTCATTGAGGTGAATGTGCCCAGGAGAGTGGCTCTGAGGACACTCTTGACATTTTCATTCTGTTGGCTAAAGGGAGAAGCTAAAAAAAGAGGTTGAAAAGTCTGAAGAGATGGAAGTCATGTAAAAGCCGTTTCCAACTGTGTGTAAAATGTTTAGCAACACTGTGTCATAACAATTCGACACTGAGCTGGCAGTGTATGCCTGTGTGCCAGTTTCACAAGAGGCAAAGGACAGCTTTCCTTGAATTGCCAAGCCTACTCCAGTGATCACGTATTATTGAAGAGGTATGAGGGGCTGGGACCACAGGGCTGGTTTGTTTTCAGAGGTACTAAGGCTGTTTTACTCAGTTCCAAGTTAGTGACATCTGCTTGGACTCAGATCCTCATGAGGCTCTTGCTCCTGTATATTATTTACAGTATGCTTCTTTTCCAGGGCCAAATGTCTACAGATTTTGTAGTTGGTTTTTTAATAGAGAAACGGCTCTAGCATGTAGAATAATCTCAGTGAAATGAAAAATGGAAATAGAGGCGAGAAGGGTTAGAAGAAGAGCAGATAGGAAAATATCAAGCATAGCTAATAATAAAGCCAAGTGTCCAGATGATTTATTTTCCTTTTTTCATTGATGCCTTTTGACAACAGTTAAATATCAAAAAAGAAGATAGACCAAAACTTCTGATACAAACAGTTCTCCCTGCTCCTCTACTAAACTTCAGGGAAGTTCAAATCCAAATTTTGCAGCTTTCTCCTTTTTGATATTAAATAAAAAATCCTAGCATTTGTCAGTAGTTACATTCCTCAGCAAATCCATTAGCTGCTGTGCTGTTTCCATGGAGGTTGAGGTCATCAGCTTTTGCACTGTTTTGATGCCCATACATGTTTTCAGCAACTTAATGGCCCACCTGAGAAACTGCAAGACCCTCTCTTCAGAAAATCTGTTGTAGCTTGGTACCTGCACCCTACAAGGCCCATTGCAATGCTGAGTCTCAAATCAGTTACTTCTGGTAGAGAAGGGCCATGGCAAGGTGACAGGAGTTTAGCTAACAACTGAGCCTTTGTCAATATGTAAGCACATAATGAATTTAGGAATGAACTTCTAAATCTGTACATTTCCCATCTACTTTTGTTATCAGGAGAGGACAAAAGACTCATGATGCTAAAAAGCTGCTGTGGGCTGTCACTCCTCCCCAGGTTTTTTTATTGTGTGGTTTAGGGAATGGTCAGCCTGCTGTCATGGCCTTTGGCACCCCTGTCCTGCTGCACTCAGTCCCCTCCAGAGCTCACTTCCCCCTCAATTTTGTCAGCATAACTGCGCATGAAAGGGCTCTCTAACCCAACTGCTGAAGTGATGAGAGTTACAAAAATAAACATAGTACTGAAAGTGTTGAGGCTGACCCAGATTACAGTGACAGAACTAGGTCAGGGAGCACCTCCAACCTGCAGTTATGGTGAGAGATACAAAGCAGAGATGGTGTTTAGCGGGAAAGGAAAAGGACAGCTGGAACACAGGAGTGCCCTGAAACCGGGTTCATCTGAGGCCAGAAAAGCACATTAACCCCTGCTTTAAGCAGTGCCTGCTGCCAAAACAGCATCTCATTTCTTAGCTCTGTGAACCCTTTCCTATGGTACAAACATTCGAGGAGACTTCAGTGATAATAGCAGCGAAGCTAAAACAAGCAACAAAGAGAAAGAGGGACAGTGAGAAGCTGGTTAGAAGTGAAGGTTGTCCTTATTTTATTATCTACTTAAAAGACTCTTCTGAATTATTTACAAGTAAGAGAAAAGTCCTCTTCTGCCAAAACTTTAGAAGGAGATGAGTTGTTCTTTTCAAACCAACAGAAGCTCCAGGCTAGAGATGAACTCTGCCATGTCAGCAAACACCTGTGAACTGAAGTCCATCCCTCACTCCACATTAGCATTTTCCCCTCTCCTTGCACTTGTTATAGCAGCCACTTGAGTCAGTGAATGTTAGACCATTTCACATCCCTGGGCCTGACTCTGGTCATGTGTAAGAATAGATTATTACAAAGATAGGAACAATTATTACAAAGAAAATAAGCTTTCAGTTTCTTGGAAACCCTCTTCTGTGACAGGCTGTAAATCAAATGGTATCAGAAGTAAATGGTTTTTTAGAGAAAGGGATAAAAGGACAAAGCCTCTGCACTTTCTTATTTGGGATTGGGCAGGGTGGAAGAGCTGGAAAACTGGCACTGGAAAGTAACCAGCCACCCACCAAGGGGAAATTATATGTCTTTCTGGAGAGAGAGCATGTGTCAGACCCATCCCAGAGGTCAAGCTTGGGAGAGAAAGAAAAGATATGGAAGACAAGGCAGAAGGACTGACTCTATTTTTCTAGAGCATCTGGAGTTTTCCTGGAAGGGTGTCTCTTAGGAGAGAAGTGTCCTGCTCAGCCCCATCCAAGGGAAGTTGCCACAGGCAGGAAATGTGGTCAGGAAAAAACCTTCATCAGCACTGGGACACAATCAAGGCATAGTATTAAGGGGAAGCTATTTGCATTTGGTAAACAGGTAGTATTAGTGCAACAAAACCCTGCAATTAGGCTAAATGTTTTGGACATCACCCAGTGATGACTTCTCTGCTGTTTCTCAGGAATAATGAGTTCATATGGTCATACAAAGCACTCATTTAATAGCAACTTCAGACCAGTTTGAGGGTGTTGGTTTTGCAGTCACCCCTGGTAAGACTGGGCTCTGAGTCACATCATAACAGGGTCACTACGCTGTAACTTGTTAAAAGCACCTCTCATTGTTGGCAGCACTCCCTCAGGTCTCGACTTCATGATTCAGGTCATGAGAGCAAGGTGATTGAAGATATTAATAGACATCACGTCTAGCTGGAAGATGGAAGGCTGACTGCACACATGAACGTCTCCCTTGAGTGAGTTTTTTCTCTGAGCTTGGTGAAAGGACTGAAGTGCTAGGGAGAGAATGTCATTCTCATTCCCAGTAATATTTTATTGATTTACTTCATATAATGCAGTTCAGTAGCTCACCCCCCAAACAGATGAAACTCCAGCTCCATATAAATAGGTATTAATCTCATGTAAATTACTGTCCAGTCTTAATTAAGCAAGAAGATGTTACAGCCCATATAGTCTGATTAATGGCACACCCAGGACATGCACCAGGGCACAGGAAGGCACAGGGCAAAATAAAGGGCTTCCAGTCCACTTGTGGCATGAAATCTATCAGCAGAACAGTAAACCAAACACATCCTCGGGGTATTGTCATAGTCAAGGGCTTGACTGTTGCTCCAGCCTTGAACATCAAACTTCCAGGAGTTTAAAAGAAAACATGGTAGAAACTGAGTCTCTCCAATTCTTCCAAAGCAGTAGACTGTGTGATTGCATTGCTGTTTGTATCTTTCTTACCTAGCCAAATAAAATATGCCACTAATAGCAGCAGAGGCATGGGAGAAGGTCTATAATGCAAGAAACTCACCGAGCAGAGAGATGCCTTTGCAAATCCCTGGAATAGGCCATGCTCCTCAGTGTAAGCCAAAAACAATTCTGCACATTTTAGGGGGCATTGTTCTGACTTTGTTTATGGCACTGTAAATTAGGAGGGACACTATAGAGGTCAACAGAACTAAAAGACTGTGAAATTGATGTGAGGGAAAGAAAGTGGGAAAAAAGCTCCATATGTTTCTCTCCCTGCACTCTAGTGTCAGAGTCTGCTTCCTGGTTTATCAAAGCATGTGCTATAGCCCTGTCTATTTCCCACTAGAGAAGTAGACTATTAGCATACAGCTGTACCTCTTAGGAGAGCAAAACCAGAAAGAAGTGGGGTTTTGGTGGAGTGGGGGTTTTCTGTTGTTTTGTGGGGTTTTTTTTCACAACACAGAATACACAGAAGAGGGTGACGTGACAAAGCTGGTTCTCAGCTACAGTAACTCAGTTCATTTAGTCAGTAGAATTACACTGACTTACTGTAGATGATGATCAATTCACCTCAGTCTGCCCCCACTCCTCTTTCTCTCTGGGTCCAGAGAGGTTGAAAGCAAGCACTGAAGAGAAAACAACATACAAGGCCAAAGAAACTCAAGTGGCAGAAAACTTTGTGGAATAAGAATGCATCAATATTTAACAGTGCAAAGACTATGTGCCAGAAAGGGAAAAGGCAGACAAAGGACACTCCAATAAAGTTGGGAAAAGTTTCCAGTAAAAAAGTCATTGCAGCAGAATGGTTCTGAACTGAAGGGGAAAACTTAAGTTTAAGTGAATAAATGTGTGAGTCCCACTCTAGTCTACATGTTGAGATTATGGGTTCATAACAATGTGTGCCCACATGTTCCCCTTCCCTCCTTGCTCAGAATCTTCCTAGTCTCCTGCATCCTGGGGCTCTGCATGCCTCCATTCCCACTGTTGTCCCTCTGAAGCTCCCACCACCACAGGGGCTGCCTGGCATCTCCTTTTGGGTTTTTTTCCTTTCCTCCTATGTCCCTTCACCAATGATTTTGTGGGCTGTGCTTTATTAAGGCGGGAAGAAGAAAAGAACCATTGGCCATTGATTATTGTCACTAAGGACTTCAGCCCCAAGGATAACTGTCCTTGCTGATTAAAGTACTGGCTCTGGCCATCAAATCACTTTCTACCTTAATAGTACTCTTCCTGTGTGCTCTGTCCACTATTCTAATCCAACTGAAGAGTCCAGAGCAGGCAGGAAGCTTTGACATTGAAAATCAGATCTTTTACAGGACTGTTATGAATAAAGTATTTGTTGAGAACAATTTCTGTGAATCAAACATGGTTGGGCATTACTTGGGGCAGCTGAAGGAACAACCAGGTCAGTTGTTCCATCATAACCTGCCTCAGAGAGCAGTAAGCTCTGGCTGAGGTGAGGTGAGCAGGCAGAAGTCAGCAACCTCTTCAGACAACTCCACCGAATCCAACAGAGAGCAGAAGTCAGTGGGTCTTGGATATGTCAGAATGCCCTAATTTTTCTCCTAACTTCAGCACTTTTTGGGTTTTCACCCAAACACCTGAATACTTAGACCTATTTTTTTTCTATCACTATTTACTTGGCACTTTAGCTACCCTCCCATCACACAAGCACAGATATACCACACCCCCACTCTCCATCTGAGCTACTGGCAGCACAGCTATGTGCAGGCTAGCAAAGCCCTCTAGGGCAGATGTAAGTAAAACCAGCTGAAAGTGCTTTGGGTAGTGCACCTTTTAGTCTGGTTCACTGATATAAATGAACTCTGTCAGGAAAAAAAAGTGTTTGTTTTTATGCTTCATGTTGGTTAAACTGCAGCTACCATAAAAATATAGCTGAAAATGTCACAGCAGAATCACACTCTGACTGACAGTGAAACACCAGCCAATGTCTCCAGCATAAATCTTGCATAAAGTACCAAGGTTTAATTTCCAGGGCAAAGGGAAGCAAGCAGACCTGGTAGGCAAGAATTTAAGGAAAAAGAAAGAAGAAAGGCACCTTAAAGAGAAAACAATTCTATTATTAAATAGGTATTGATTCATGTACATTAGAAGACAGTGCTGCATCCCATTAGCAGTCACTCTCAAAACAGTAAGAATTTTTCTGTTTGAGGCCTCTGGATAAAGCTGCCAATTGTTGAATGGAAAAAGCTCCAATGAAAATATTTCATTTTGACAGAGACAAGGCCACCTACGAGGCTTTCAATTCCCTTTTTTCTCCTCATTCTTCCTCTTCCAACCCCCTCGCAGCCATTAATTTTCTAGCAGCAGCTGTGATTGTCTGAGATATGCAGAGAAGCATAAGACCATCCTGCGCTTCATGCCAATGCTGTTAGTTCAGGAATATTACGGGATTATTTTTTAAGATGTTCCTCCTCCTGTATGCAAGGCTGGAATGAAAAAAAAAAAAGGAACTTAAGAGGATTTTCATGAAGTGTGTTTGTTATTCATTTTGTTGTTGCCACATCATGTGGGATTTGTGTGCATTTACTTAACTGTGTTCCCTTCATTTCATTACTTGTGTTTGCCAGCTGATGGGATGCCAAGGTGAAGTAACTGAATCAAAGAAGATTTAAAGTAAATACCATTTAGAATTTGGGGTAAACAGTGCAATACTAGTGAGGTGGCTAGGAAAGGAGGAGAGGAGAGGAGGAAAAGGGTATAATGTGCTATTTTAATAGAGGGTGCCTCTACAAAAGACTAATGCTGAGAGAAACCAACTGTCCTGACAAAAATCATCACAAATGTTGCCAGAGAATTCTGTTGTCATCAGTCTTTCCTCTCAAAGGACTGCTGCACTCAGGTTTTATTTGGTTACATCTTTTACGGTGTTCTGACTTTCCAATCCTTAGTTTTCCTTAGGAGGATTACTAAAATAAACTACTGCATTGTGTCATAGATTTTTTTTTGTTCCATTTACTTTGTCTCTTTACTAGATAGGCCTTATCAGTGCATGACCTTGAGATTTTGCCTTTCATCCTCCCAGATTTTTTTCTTTACAGGTACAAGGAGTGTAAAGACTAAAAACTAGATGTTTGGTGTACAAGCACTGGCTGCTTACTCTTTGCCCTTCCCTCCTTGTTCTGGAGAGCCCTAGTAAGACCATTTGTTATTCACAAGGGGCAGGCATGTGACATAACCTTCACTATTTTCCAGCCAGGTAGGTAAAATCTACTATCACACACCTATTTAAAAATTCTTCATTTGAAGAGAGTGTTCAGTAGTAAAAGTTTTAGAGAAAGGAATGAGATACCCTGTTCCAGAAAATATTGAAATTATTTGGATCTTGAAGACCTGGCTTCTATCAGGAATTGTCACTAAATGCATTTTGGGCCCTCCAAGGCTACAGCAAACTATTTTCACTCTTTAAAATAATATTGTAAAATTATTATTAGATAATTGTATAATTAAATTACAATATTTTATTATTATATAGTTATTACATTAAATAATATAATAAAACTATATTTTGTCTGGGAAATATAGTATTGTGGAGAATTCAGAAAGTTCTCTCTTTATAGCGCCCTCCTTCCTCCATCCAGATTTTGGAAATGAGAATATTTATTTACAGTGGCAAATTGGAAAAGATGCAGCCCAGTGAAGGGGAAAAGCCATTGCTACTCCTTTTCTGAACAGTTTTAAAACTCATGAACCTGCCAAGACAGCCTTAATTTGAAAGGAAAGGAACTGCAGCTTCTGGAATCAGATAAATGTACTGTAAAGCATGAAGGGCTGAGTTACCATGCAAAGGCCTGATTTCAGAATGGCTCACTTGGTGCCCTCCAAGCCCTGCTACCTTCTGAGTCAGTGCTCCTAATACTGGGTTTAGCCTTAAAATGTCACCAGAGAGCTGTGACCCCCATTTTACAGCTGGGGAAACAACACAAAGGCTGAGAGCAGGGAAGAGATGGATGCAGATCTCCCAAGTGCTAAGTTGGTGTCTCCACCAGGAGTAAAACCCCACCTCCAAGAGCCTTCTGGGTGGCACCTGCCACTTGACAGTCCCAGCTGTCACCGTGCCAGCATGCCACCAGCTGTGCCCAGCCTGCAGCTGTGCCAATGTACCTGCCCCTCTGCCAGCAAGGGATTCCACAGCAGGGAAAATGGGGGCAGCAGGGGCTTTGGCACATGGCAGGAGTCAAACCACACAACCAGGGTCCCCAAAGTGTTTGTATGTTGGTTGCTAGCAAATGTTTGAGTTCTGGCAGTGACACAGGCACAGCTGGTGTTGCTCACACTGCTCAGAGTAATGTAGGCCATGACACAACCACACCTGTGCTATTCTCTGAGGCTTCTGGCCATTGCTCTTGAGTCACAGCCCAGGGGCACTGGGCAACATGTTGCGAGACCTGGCTGCACGTGGCTTCAGACAGGTCATTCCACTTCTGTTTCTATTTCTCAAGCTTTTTCAGCTCTAATAATTATTCATAGTTTATGACTGAATCTTCTTGTTCTCCTGTTTAGAGTACAGCTTACAAGGATGCTGTGTATTGCTCTCAAGTAGTTTCACTTTTTTAACCTCTACTGTTTACAAAAACCCCCTTAAAAGGCTGAAAATAAAATTTCTTTATTGATTTCTTTTCTTTTTCCATTTGGTGAACATTGATTTTTTTTCCTTGTGTTTCTAATGGAGCTTGAAATTAACATGAATCTGTTTGTTCAGATCCCTGTTTGAATTAGTGCAGTTTTAGTAACAAAGTTAGGTAGCTGTTACCTTGGAAACAGAGCTTTCTCTTAATAAACACTTTAACTAACATTAGGCCCTACACAAAAAGAAGTAGTAAAACCAAATTCCTCAGTAAGAGATTGCTGGAGGTTGGTATCAGTATTTACCTTCAGCCCAGAACATGCCACGTGCCTGATGGTGATTGTATAAAGAAAGCATTAACTCAGGGGCTTTGGCTGTTTCACAATCTTCAAGTTTTTGCACGTGCTTCTTTTCCTGTCCCATTGACTAGTGCCATGTTGTCAGTCAGTATTAAGGATTCCCTGCTTCTCACTATCCCTTAATTGCCAAGCTAATCTGAACTACTTGGCTTAGCTGTGTGATCCTGTAAAGGTGCAGGCATACTGTGTGTACCTCTGATTCCACAGAAGTATAATATCCAAGGTGCTGGGCAAGATTGTCACGGCAAGACGGCCACAGGGAGCCAATGATTAGTTGCAGGGATATACTATACTACTACAAATATGCAGGTTTGAACAGTAGCCCATATACTCAGAAGTGTATTAGGCCTTATTTTCTGCAGAAGTGCAGGAGGAGCCTCGAGTCAAAGATACTGAAATATATGTGACTGTTCAGAGAGCAGTGGCACAAACACAGAGGCAGAATATGTCCCACAGTCAAAACCCAAAAGCAGTTGTCCTTATACAACAACTTCAGCGGACAAAACGAGACAGAGCAGACTAAGCCAGCTGTGTTAAGCTCAATCACCTGAAAATTGCTATTTACACCAATTAGATAATGTTCAGTTTTCTCAATTTCTCTAGTTTCCAGCAACATCCAATTGGTGCGCCAAGATAGGACTACCCCTCTTCCTTTTCTCTCCCAAAAGAAAAATTATTTAACAAAGACTAAAAGTCCTCTGGAAGAGCAGAATTGTTTCAACACCAACTTCAGAGGTATGATTCATGTACATGTGACTTTCTTTGACCATGAGGCTAAAGGTATTTCAGCAATGCTTGCTCAGATTCCAATTAAAAGTAAATAAAAATAAAACACTGAAGGAGAGATGACATGTTGTTCTGCTGACGTTTGTTGTTTTATGATCACTTCTGGCTTCCAGTATCACCTTCAAAAAATCCAAAACTCGTCGCTTTGCAAAAACACCAACTGGCAGGTTATTTATTTAGCTCCATGTGTCTCTCATGGACAGGCAGCAGAACTAGAAGAGGAACAGATAATGCTTAGTCTAACCTTAGCATTAACATATGCAGCATAATAGATGAGTAGCCACCACATTTGAAGAGCAGTTCATGAAGCAAAGTAGAAATGATGTGTGTGCAGGATATAATTACAGCAGTAATGTAATAACATTCCATGTTAGATTATTAGGGGTCTATTCTGCCCTTGACATGCCTACATAACTCTCATTAATAGTAATTGAGGTTATGTACGTGAATCTGCAACTGAGCAAATCACTAAATTAATTACATGTAAAGTACCTGTTTCATTTTTTTAAAACCTGCTGTTTGGTTGATGCAAATGCTTATAGTCCAGAAATGAACTACCATAATGTGGGGAAGAAGGGATGTGGGAAAGACTACACAGATTATAAAACCTCATTAAATAAAATTAAGTTTTGAAAAATAGGCAAGGGATAGTGGGAATATTAATTCCTAGGCAGGGCTTCCTGTACACTCTTCAGAAACCCTGGGACTCTGAATAAGCTAGGAGAGACTCTTGCTTTTCTGTAGTACCTCCTGCAAAGAACTGGAGATTTGGTTTTCTGGAGCTCTAGTAAACAAAGGTGTTCAACACTGGCTCTGCAAGCAAAGGTGGCAGCTCTTGTGAGAGCAGCCATAAGACCAATGACAGGCTTGGATAAGGCACATAGCTACTATTTTTTTTTCTGCTTGGCAGTCACAACCCCCACTTTCTGTCCAGGAACGCTTTGATCAAACAGATGTGATGACAAGGATCTGTGTGATGACAAAGTCTTTGCATATGGTGGGAGAAATTTGGGCTTGAAATTCAAAGTGGGTGTTTCGCTGAAGGGTCTCATTCTGCTCACATTTATCCCAGAGTTTGAAGGATGGAGACTGTTAGACAAGAAACTGAATCAACCTTCTCTCATTCTTTCTTTGTTTCGTTTTTGGTTTAAGCACCAAGAGCTCTTGATATTTCACTACTCCTGAGCTGCTAAAAATGGGTGCAAAGAACAGAAATGGCTTCTAGGAGAAAGTGGGGGAAAGGCGGGGGGGGAAGTAGTAAATACCCTCCATAATTTGCCCCCTTCTGATGCTGCAATTAGAGCAGAGCTGGATTGTCCGCAGCCTTTTCTGCAATAGGAACCCCCTAGAATCCCCTTCTCAGCTGGGCAGGATCTAGAAGGGATTCCCCCACCCATTCAGCAACATGAGAAGGCCTGGATGGTCATAAAACTCTGCCACCTGTTTGTGGTCCCCCACTGGGAGGGGGGACAACTGCCCCACACTCAGACTTCCTGAAATAGAGCAATATACCCACGATACAACCAACAGAGCCCCCCTTGCTCTAGATTAGAAAGGATGCCTGAGCGTTTAAACCTCTATTTCACATGAAGTAAACAGCCTCTCTGGTTTCATCTGGAGCTCTCTGAAAGACCAACTTCTGGAGTGGCTTTAGTTACTAGGAGCTCTGCTGCCCCCACCGATAGTTTGGGGCCCAACTCCCTGTGTGTACAGGGTGGCCCTGCAGCATGTTGGAGGCGCTTAGCCATGTAAAGAGGCCTGCCTTCAAAGAGTTACAATTTACAGGATCACTGCCTGCCAGATAGGCAAAGGGGAACTTAAGTTTCACCTCAAGACAGTGTGGACACAGATGCAGAAGTAAAGCGAAGCTAGCCCTGGTCAGCTGCACAGCAGATGGGGTTGCCAATTTAATAATCAGTAGCATTACTTTTTGTAATTCTTAATAGATATTTATGCCCATCTATTTGCAATAATATGCACTTTGGAGTAACTTGTCATCGCTGGGAGCATAAAGATGGCCAATCAGAGGAATATGCAAGGTGAGCAGTGACCCAAGGAGAAGCAGTCGCCTTGGCAGAGAAAGCAGAGTGCTAAAATTCCAGCTTTTAGTGACATCTTACCTCAGTGGCCACGGCATCATCCCCGGCCTGTAGTGGTTCAGTGGCAAAGCACAGCTGTTCCCACAGCTCTGATTCTTTGTGAGCTGTGAGGAGCAGTCTTGGCTCTGCTGTCTTTGTGTCTGGCTTACTACCGTCTCCCTCACTCACAGATGAAGACAGACAGCCTATGCAGAAATTATGCTTCCCAATGGTAGGGAAATAAAGGTGGAACAGAAGAAAGGTGTCTAGAGACAAGATCACGTTTCTTCCTCCTCTCTCCGTGCTCTTTGGTATGCATCTCACTGTTGTCTGGGTGAAACCCCATCAGCAGGTCTGTAGCAACCAACTGTGGGGGTGGGGAAGCTGTGTTCAATGCCTCAAAATGCTCAAGAGACATGGTGCTTAAAGAAAGTGCTCCGCTGAAGCAATTGGAGGTTGTCATGGAGAAAGAACCAGGCTTTGCCACAGAAAGCTAAAAAGCTAGCACCTAAAAAGCTAATGAGAGTACAGAGAACAGATACTGAGACACCAAAAAAAGATTTTTGATGCTTGACTTCAGACATCCAAGTTTAATAATACAGATATATTTATTTGCTTGAGAAACAAAATGGCTTGTTCATCCCTTGCTTTCATTCAATGAAGTCTACAGATATCCCCAAAAAGCATTCAAGGTTATGGGATTGATATTGTAAGGAGGAAAGGTGGACCTTGTGGACATAGGACTACCTTTCCACCTTTGTCCACATTCCTAAGTGTTTGGCTCAAAATCTCAGTGGCTGCTCACTTCTATTTTAAAATGCAATTAGAAAACAAAGAGAAAACAGCATGTGAAAGTGCTCATTGGTAGGTTTCCTCATGTTTTGCTAAGGACAGCTATCTTACTGCTCTCATTTCAAAAGGACTGGACTGGCACTCGAGAAGCTGTGAGTAGTCAGGCAGCCACCAAATGGCAGATTCATTTAAATGAGCTGTTCCATATCATGTGCAAGTTTCATCACCTGATGTGTGCATGGATCCTATTCCCATAAGAGGTCAGATTCAGAGATACCAGAAAATCTTATCACCTCCAGAATGATTTTATGTCTCCAGCATGACTTCATGTCTCCAGCAGGACTTTATGTCTCCAGCACATACTGCCTTTTTAAGATAGCACCCATGCCTACAGGCTCAGTAAGTATACATGATCTAATGATTAAATATCCAGGTATCAAACATACAGTAGTTGGGAATTTTACTATGCAATTCCACAAATATTGATTAATTGACCTGAGCACTTCTGCACTTTATAGCATATTAGAAATCACACCTTGACAGGGCCACTGCTTGTGCATTACCAATTGCACTTCAGCCTGAATATTCAACTACAGTTTGTTCTGCTTAATAAAATTCTGGGCACATCTGCGCCAGGAGATAAGTGATAAATAATGTGTACAGATAACAGGTCAAGGCACTGCAAACAGAGCCAGCCAAATCAAACAGAACTTGCAAGATTCAGATATTGATGATATTCAAGTTTCAGCTGTAGCACACAGAATAGTGCTATGGCTCCCTCACACCCATGAGGCTGTTACAGAGGCTCCCACTGAAGCCAATGGAGAGTTTTCACTTAACTAAGTTTCCAACTGTATGTATAATAATTCCAAGATACAGCCCATAACCAGAACCCTACATCAGAAAGGAGTCTCGTTTCCACTATGGCTTTTCTTAATTGAATTTTAAGTCTGTCTCGCTAAGCTCCATTTTTGGAGCACCCCCTTTTTACTGGGTGCTCCACAGACAGTTCCCCATACTCTTTACAGTTAGTCTCCCCCCCACCCCTAACCAACATGAGGGATCTGACTTTGCCTTACCCATCAGTTAAGTCACTAATCCTGGGTCATGGTGGTCAGCACCCAGAGCAGTGTGCAAGCCCTGGTGTGCTTCATCCCCATCCTCACCCTGGGGCTCGCCGGCCTTGAGGCCCTGACACCCTGGGCTCCGGCTCCTAATGGCACCAACCCATGGTGGCACAGTGCATGGCAAGAGTCAACAAAGGTAGAACAGCGGGAACTAGGAGTGCAGCAGGGGCCCCCACAGTGCAGCCCTCAACAAGCAGCCACCGCTGGCGACCTGGGACAAGACCTGAGCAAATGGCCTGAAGTTGTCAGGAGAGGTTCAGACTGGATATTAGAAAAAGGTTCTTCACNGCTGCCGGCCGGAGGCAGCGCCGGGAAGGAGCGGCCCGGCCCGGCCCGGCCCGGCTGTGCGGCAAGCCGGGCTCGCCCGGGTCGGGTGCGCGGCCTCCTGCCTCGCATGGAGGCATGGCGAGGCCTCGGGAAGGGTTTGCAAAATCCCTCTCTGACGCTCTGTTCGCCCCCGAGTCATTTCAGGCTTAAATGAAGGAAGAATCGGGCTACAAGTGAGCACAAATCTCCTGGGTGTCTCTGGGCAAGGAAAACCTGAAACATCTGAAACACGCAAAGGGCACCTACAATTGGTCACGAGTGGCTAGAACTGGTCAGTGGGATAGGCCAGGAACGGGGCAAACTCCACCACTTTCTGCTATTCCTTCCTCTTTCCTTTGCTCTTTACATGCTAATAATACTCGTTCTGCAGAACAGATCCCCGGCTGAAGCAAGTAACACTGCACCACTGTAATGTCCCATCACATGCTCTCTTAAACTCTGTAGCTGCAGACTACTCTCTGCCATTCCCAAGGAGAAATCAAGACTCTTCAAGAAGGGATTTCTTTCTTCTGTGTTGGAGGTAATAAATTGATGACAGACAAATAATTATTACCATTGCAGTCAAAGAGTAGACAAAGGCTGTTATGAGTGAGTGACTGATGAGCTGAGTATGGGAAGAGCCAAGACCAGGAGAGAAGTTTCTCTCTCTCCTGATCCTCCTTTGGTAACAAGATGTGAATGCTGTTGCCCCTCACTGCTTTGTTCACATGTACAGGAGCCAGGATACAGTCCTGTGGGGTTTAGAAAAATGAAATAAGGCTGGAGAGGGTGCTTACTTGGTTAGAAAATATTTATTCCTCTGCACCAGTATTGATTACCTTTAGGTATGAATAGCAAGGGCATTCTTATCCTCCAAATGTTCATTCTAGTCAATAACAAAATTAATTTGTATACCAACAAAACCACAGCTATCCAGGAGGCAAATGAGCTCAGTAGATAATAGAGGGGAGAGTTTTGGCAAAAGGGATAGGGTAGAAAGAAGACTGCTCATAAGAATTATTGATAAAAGAATTATATGTTTAGAGAATCCTATTCTCTCTCTTGAAGCACTTTATACATTCAGTCCTCAGCAATAACTGCAACCATTTCAATAATCACTGTTTGCTGAAGAAAATTGATTTTAAAATCTCGCTGATTCATTTACAAATTACTATTTTATTTTTGTACTAAAGTAGCACCTCAGAGTCTGTGGCTCAGATCAGGGCTCCACTAGGGTAGGTGCCATGCAAACTTGTGATGCAAGACTAAGTAAACCTCACAGTTAAACAAGATTCATGGGTATGTATTTGTGCATGCAGTACTGAATGACTGCGTGAAAGTCAGCATCTGAGACAAAAGCATTTATTTATGAGAACCTACACAGGCTCTTAAGCCTTAAAAAAGCTTGCATCCACACATAAAAGTCTCTGACTCACTCAAACCCCTAATTCTGCTGGTGTTGTAGCCATCGTGGACTCTCTGAACTCCCTGCAGGTGCAGAGAAGCTGGGGAAATTGATAGAGTGCAATTCACAGGCATGACTGGCCTCTGTGCCAACCCAAAGCTGAGGGCAAAGAGAGCAACACAAGACGTTTGCAGAGGGACAACAGGATGTAAACACCTTAGACTGGTGAATTTGAGAAGCAGTCTCACATTACAAATGCTCACTCACAGTTTTTGCTCAGGAGGTGAAGTGGACAGGCCAATTCACTCTTTGCGAGGCAGATTTGCTGGATATGTTAGCCTCCATGCTGGGGCTGTAGGAGGTAAGAAGAACTAAAGAGTGAACAGCCCAAGAGGTACATGAAAAATACATTGGGGTACCTGCAATTCAAATACATTGCCACCAAAAACTGCCAATATGAAAAATTAAGACATTAAGATGCACTGTTGCACAGGAAAGATCTGATAGGAGCAGGAAACAATCACAGTTGCTGTGTCTAAATAACAAGATTTACCTTCCTTTCAATTTCAGTATTATCTAGTGGGCAAAATGAATGAAACTGCATTCCTGGGTCAAGGGATCCCTTGCCACAGACAGTACCCACAGGGAAAAGGAGTGTGTTGAGCAATGCAAAGCACAAAGTAGAAGCAAGTGGCGTGGGGGGAATCTGCCCTCAGACAAAAGCCTTTGCCGAGCCAGTGCACCTCAAGATGAAACTCTGGGGGCGTATGGGTTCTGGAGCAGTGACCTGGAGGTGCACTTTATCCCACCCCCACATCCTCCCCCCCATATACAACCACAGCAGAAGCTGGGTAATGCAGAATGCACAACACGGACAGGAACGTAGCCGTGTGACCTGGATGCACCAGAGTATCTGTGTTGTTTGTCCATCTACCACCAAAACATGTGAAGGACAAGTCTTGAGCAAAAGAGATGAACAAACACAACATGGCAAAAGTTACTCTGGACTCTGATCCAAAGCCCAGGGCAAGCAAGAGAAGTCCTCTAGGGCAAACCACAAGCAGTACCCACAGCTACAATTTATATGAATGTCTTTAACAAGGAAATAGCAAAGATACATAGAGTAGTGGGTGTTCTAAAGCATCCTGACAAATATTTCACCATTATGAAAAACAACTGATAGCATCTTTCTCTTTGAAGGATGCAGTAAAACAATTTAATGGCCAAATATCCAGTTATAGCGCTACCAGATTTCATGGTATAAGCTGAATTTTTTTTCACATCTTAGCTTCTGGAAGCATTATGTGAGTGTACAAAAAAAGTCACGCTTTATTCTGGTTTTGTTTTTATTTTTACTTCAGTTTTTCTTCTCCATGTAGCTGTAGAGAAAAACTCAAAAGTCATGAATGCTGAAAGGCCAAATTCAAACTCAAATATATAGTATATTGTATTGGTTTGGCATGAATGGTAAAAAAACAATTAGTGAACTGTTTTAAAACTGACAGCCAGGTTGGCCAATTGGATACAAGTGTACACCTCTGGGACACATGGCTTAAATACAGGTGGGATTTTGGGAAAGCTTTCTCTTTCGCTGTGGGCCTGCCATGAGGTAACATTGAGGGGGCAGCAATGGGGCCCAGCTTAGGCCCCACCGCCCCCAGGGCTGGGCTGGGGCTGCTGGGATGGGCCTGGCCCTGGCCGGAGCAGAGCCAGGCCCCCGAGCCCAGCAGATGCCAACAGAGAAGGGGACCCACAGCTGCTGACATCCAGCTGATCCTACGGCCTGCCCCACACTGCCAGACGGGCTGAGGGAGATGATCACCCCCAGCCCCCGGGTCCCCAGAGAGCAGCACTGAGCCCAGGCTGGGCCAAACCCACCCCATAAGACCAAGGGGTGGAGGGGGAGAGAAGATCCAGGCCGCCATTTCTGAGCTTTTCTGCACCTTGAGGATTTGAGGCTTTCACAGATACCGCAGATGAGACCACGTGGCCATCCACAGGCCCAGGCAGGAAAATATTAACTCCTTCCTAACACAGACTGAGACTTTTTAAACTCTACCCCTTCTCAAAGAGAGAGGAAAGGCCAAATTGGAGGCATGCAAAGGGATACTATGAAGATATCAAAGCCAGTAAAGGAAGAGTGACTTCTTAAGTGGAAGAGATGACAAGTTGCCTTAGTTCTAGGCTGTAAATTTCCTTGATTTATGGTAACAGACTGTAATATTCCAATAAATCATGGACTAAGAATGGGGAGATGATTTTTGTGGATTTAAGCAAAGGTGTCTGATTTTACTGAGTGGATATTGAATTAGAAACTGTAATCTAGTGATCCTATGAGATGTTTGAAGCCTTGTCACCAATGAAGAATGAGAAATCCTTTGTGGAGCTGTGCATCTTTAAAAGGCGAAACGCCCTGTGTAAATCCACGGCCCATTTGTGGTCATGGGAAAGGCTGCATTTTAGGAAGCTCACAAATGCAGATTCTCGGGAGGGCTGCTTTTGTGGGAGCTGGAAGCCACAAACAGACTGTGTCTCTTGTGGGAAGTTACTAGAACAAAATCAGGAGGGACTTGTCTCTCTCAAAGACTGAATGAAAGACTATTTTATAAGTGATACTGACCTAGAGTTCTGATTTTCTGTCTCTTTACATTGTTTTGTGGAAAAGTAAACTGTTGGTAGGGGGAGAGGAGTGCTTTTAAAAAGGTTTCTTTTTTTTTTGTTCGCCCTTTAGTGTGTGTTAATAAACCTGTTTCTATCTTTAAGTTGAGACTGTTTTGCCTTTCTTCTAATCCTATTCCATAGTTTAAAAATAGACCACTACATAAAATTTAACAAAACAAATTCAGCGAATGTGAAACCACTACATATATGCATACATATATATCTATATATCTATATACACACACACATACTACTTCATGGTTTGACAATGAATTTTTTATAATCCAAGGGCTTGGCAATACTGTGGTCATCAATGGCCAGTCATGGCCTTTGGGAATAAAAACACATATGGTTATTTAGCTGAACACCAAGGTACGACCAGTCACAAAGTTTCTTGGATGCTGGCAACTGGCATAGTTCCAAAGAGTTTTAGAGATCAGCAGCTGGGTCATGAACTAAATCCAGAAGTCAGGGAAAATAGAAAATCCTAGGAATGTAGACTTTTCAGCTTGCTTCACACCCCTCCACCTTTTGTTAAGCATTTTTTTTTATTTTTGGCATTTGCACAGAAAACATGTCAGTGTGTCTTTTACAGCACTCCAAGGAAGAAAATTCAAGCTGCTCTGCATGATATTAAAAGATGTGGCATTTGGTAATATTTGGATGCAATCCAACTGCTAAACTGCTGAACTGCAGTTTGTAATGCAAACACATCTTGAAGGGAAAGCAGCAAGAGATGAAAATGAAATTTATCAACAGGAATAAAAGAACATGTGAGCAGAAAGCAGCAGGAGGGATATCCAGTGTCTGAGGATGGAAAGAAGGATACCAAGCACATTAGCAGCAGCATCAGTTTATTTAAACACAGCCACATAATGAAGCTGAGTATCAGCTTCATGATAAATTGGAGCAGAGGAATGAGCTTTGGAGTGAGTGAGTGATTGAGTGGAAACATTGCAAGTGGCCAAATGTGTCGTGTCATGTGGAATGAGAGTGACTCACCTGGAACATGTTAGATGCCAAATAGCACTGCCTGCTACTAATGCAAGTGACAAAAAGGAAATTGTGATATATAAGATTAATACACTTTATAAGAAACAAATTCTCATGACATTAAAAAGATCACAGTCTGGTCACAAAAAGCTCATGGTAGTGTAAGCCACAAGTATTTAGCTGTTGAACAAATTCATCTGTGTTACATATATTCAAGTGTTAGTAATTAAAGGTGAGATATCAACCTTGAACTGATAGCTTTTCCCAGGTACTGTCAGTTTAAATCTGACTCTTGCCATCAATATAGCATGTTTTTGCTTTTGAGAGGAATGGTGAGGTCCTAGGAATATGACATCAGCCTTTCTAATAAGAGAACCATCAAAAGCAGAGCTGGAAGGGACCTTGCAAGGTCATCTAGTCCAGCCCTCTGCCCTAAGGCAGGATCAATTATACCCAAATCATTCCTGACAGAAGTTTGTCTAACTTGTTCTTAAAAATGCCTGGCAGTGAAGTTCCCACAATCTCCCCAGGCAATCTGTTTCAGTATTTCACTACTGTTACAGATGGAAAGCCTGTCCTAATGTCTTCCTTAAATCTCCTTGGCTACAATTTAAATCCATTAGTTCTTTTTGTATTTCCACTGGACACAGAGAACAATTTACACCTTCTGTCTTTGCAGCAAGTTTTATATGTCTGACCACTGGTATCACATTCCTATTCCTTTCCTTGCATCCCCTTTCTCTAGATGTACTACTCACTTCTTTCAGTCTTACAGTTCCTATTTTCTAGACTCCTGACCACTGCTTTCTGTTGGAATTTCCAATTGGACTGTATCTTTCTTTTTTGAAGTGAAGTGCACAAAAGTAGACACAACACTCCAGCTAAGGTCTGAAGCAGAGAACAAGTAATAACTGGGTAAGATTATTTGCCTTTTCTTTTCCATGACACATTAATTTATAGAGCTGAAAAATTGCATTGGCTTTCCTCACACCATGGACTGTGTTCAGTGTTTAATTCACAGCAGTTAAAAATCCCCTCCTGCAGGATAATGACCACTGAGTAAGAAGCTCCTGTTATTTATGTATATTGTTGTCTATAGAAACTCAGTGGCAAGATCCTGGAGTGTCCCACACTTCACTTCTTTGAATTTAAACCCACTTGCCTCAGACTACCCTGTTCAGGTTTAGCAAGGAGCTCAGTATCTATCAGTGTAATTTCACTGAAAGCAATGCAGTAATATCAGTAAATAATTTATCCCAAGTTACCCATCCAGTGTACAGGATTTCAGCAGTGGTTCTTCGTATTAGTACCATGTTTAGTACATTAAGTGTATGACAATTATGTCAGTTTAGAGGAGTTGGAGCAGCTTAAAATACAGAAAATTATACATGAAAATTATAGCTCAGAGGGGTCTCAATTAGATGAAAGGTCTCCAACCTACCTGTAATCTGATGACCATAATGCCCAGGAAGAGGAAGACTCTTTCAATCACCAATACCACCCAAAATTAGGATGAAATGGGAATTACATCCTATCAGCTCTTTAGTTACTTTTCCAGAAGGGAAGTTCAGTCTCTATTCATATCTGTAATGCATGGAATTATATTTGTTCTATTATATAATCTTGAAATGTGCTATAAGGAACCAGCTACAGTTTCTCTTTCTGCTCTACTGGCAGATCCTTCTCTTTAACAGCTGGACTAATTTGCAGATACCATGTGAAGCAGACAGAACAAGATTCTTCAGTAAATGGGGCCTAAACAACAATCCAAAAATACACTGTCGTAAGAAAAGGCTTGACTCTACAAGTGCCAGACTGGTTTGTCACTTGAAGTAGAATTACAGGCTATCCATCCACTGTTTAAAAGGATATGAAGCATTTAAATGAAATTTTAAAATTGCTCTAAATTTGACCCTCCTCTAATTTTGATTTTTACCAAGTATTTTAAGCAATTTGGAATGATTAAAAATTTACACTGGAATACTAAGTAGCTCAAAGGAACAAGTCTTCTAACTGCCATCAAACTCCCATACATAATTCCCACAGGTGTCTGTGAAAATCCCTGTTTTCAATGTTGTCCATTGGATAAACAGCTCAAACATCACTGGCTTTTTGCACAAAGTTCATCTGCCTGAAATAACTTATGAAAATCATAAAATTGATTTAAGATCTTCTCAGTGCTCCATAAATTTTATGTAGCCCTTAAATTATAAAGCTGCTGCTGCTACTGCTGCAGCACTCATCAGAATGATGCTTAATCTTTTCTGTCAAGATAGTTGGCGTGTTAGAGGAGAAAAGCAGGGACTTAGGCAGCAGAATTGTTTGTTTCAATTTAACAGGGCAGAATAAAACAGCCTAGTTGTCAGTGAGACTGTGTGCCTCAAGGTTTTATTAAAAAAAAAAAAAAGTTGTTCTAACCTTCCCCTGCCTCTCCTCGGTTTTAAACCAGAAAATAGCTTTCATTGATTTCACAGGGACTCTTTTTGCACACATCATCAGCTTTGTGATACTTGAGATGTTCCCTGCCTAATTTATAATCAGTGTGTTCTTGTTCTGATATGCGACAATAAAATTCTGCATCTGTCCAATTACACATCAGTGTAAAAATGCTGGGCAGACCTCACTTCATCCTTATCAGATAGTCTCTCAGCCCAAAACTGTGTCAGAACAGGTAGGGTTTTTTTCTTCTGCTAAAACCAGAATTTTTAGGACTGTTCAATTTTTTTTAAATCTCTTACCTTATTCAGTGAAGACTGAAAGCATTTTTGGAACTGTATAAAACACAAGGTCAACATAAAGTCCTATCATAGAGTAACTATGATTGAATGGACTCCTTTACTCTTAAATATGCCCTGGTAACATATTAAAAATGCAGACTGCTTTATTAAGATTTTGGCTTGTGCTAGCTGACTCAGATAAACAGTATGTTGCTTTTTCTGGTTAAGTCTCATCTGGAGTAGCCCAGTCTTCAGAGGCAGAGTGGTCTGGACTTTATTAATTAGACTCACTCTTTTCAGTGTTTCATCCTAGGGATCCAGAGTTAGCAGCTGCTGTAGTCTTTTCCTAAGTACTGACTCTACAGCTCTCTCCACTCTCCTGGTAACATTCCCTTGTCTGTCATTCAGACAGTCGTCATCTTTAAGGGATGCATTTCAACCTTTCTGTACTCATGCTTTTCTCCCACATAACCCTGTGAGTTTTATCCTTCCTCATAGGCTGTTTTTGCTCAGAGGTATACAAACCATCTGTGCCTCTAATACAATGTTCTTAAATAGCCTCCAGGCAGATCTCTATGGTTTTTAAGTACTTCTCTTTGCCCTTCAGCCTGCTGTTAACCATTTTCTTCATAGTTTTATAATCTGCCCTTTTAAAGTTCGTTGTTACTGTGCTGTCCCTAAGGGAATAACTCTTTCATGATATCAAAACTAAAAGTGTGCAGTGATCACCGTTACCCTACAGAGGCTTGAAAACACCTTCCTCTAATAACTTCTGCCTCTTACAAGGTATCTCTCTCTTGCCCACAGCCTTAACTAATCAGGCACAGCACTGAGGACTGCCACCAGAGTCAAGGAAAAGGAATCCTTTGCCATATGGATTGGAATGGCACCAAAGCCACTTCTGCTAAGAGGGAAAGAACTGCTTTACCAGCTGTTGCTTTACCTTCAACAACAACAAAAAACGTTAACAGTGAGGTAAATAACAGTAAAATTCAATTTTGTGTCATTTTCTTGACTGGTCCCATTCATTTTCCCCAGGAGGAAGTTACTTCCTAGAGGCTGGATCTGAGATTTTATAGGTTCTCAGTATCTTGAGGAAGTCCACAGATGGTTGCAGTCACATGTAACCCTACTGTGTGTCTCCCCTGGTTTTAATGGTTATCTTTGTGACTGCTGCCTGTGAAATGCTTTCAGGGAAGTGGGGTAGAAGGGAAGGTCTACAACATGAAAAATGTCTTTGCAGATTAGTATCTTGCTCTAGGAATGGGAATAAAGGGACAATACTGAAGAGGCAGCTGATACACCAGCCTTTCTGTTTGCTGAATGCACAAAGGATTGATTTATGGCATCTTGCCACAGCAGAAGCTTATAGGTTATTAACCAACTTCAGTGGACAAATGCTGAGGCTGCACATCATACCTCTTGTGCTGCACAAAAGGTAATGACTCATCTGCAGGCAAGCCTGGTGTCCTTGAGAACACAGTTGGCTCTGCACAGCCAAGTGAAGCATTACTTAGTTAATACACTACAGCGTAAGGGACACAAGCAGCTGAAACGATGACATTGCTGCTTCCTGCTTCAACTTAAATCTGCAGCTTCCTAACAGGATTATATACTGAAGCACTGTAAAAAAAGACATTAAGTCCTGTGACAAAACTTTAAAAATGTGTAATTAAAACCACTAAATACAGGCTTCTTGTCTGCTCAGTGTCTGCAAAACACAGCCTTTGATCCTCTAAACAATATTTCTAGGAAAAGCTGGACAAAAAAACCCTATCAGAATAAAAGTCTGACTCATCCCTTCCTCTCTAGGCTAATGAAATGAACTTTTGCATTACAACAAATTTGCTTTGAGAAATATAACTAAAGGTATGAACTCCTGGGCCACCTGCCCACATGTGTATTTTCTTGCTCATTCTATCTATCAAGAATGCAGCATTCTTGATGATTCACCTTGATTCCTATCATTGAGAAAGATCCTGATTCTTCAAAGAAATTAAGGTGATAGAGCATTTCACCTCTCCTACTGGCATCCAAGCACCTTTGCAGTGTAAAAAGCCTCCATTATAAGCATCTCTAGCTTCAATGGCACTACAGTTCACCAGATCTGTTGCACCTCACTGCTCAGCTAACACCATCAATGTTTTAGTCTTGATGAAATGGGAAATTTCCAGTATTTTATTAATAGAAACTGTGCAAGATTCCCATGTGAGGTAACAGGCCACATCTGACTAAGATTCTTGTATTGGGTAACAAGCCTCAGCTACTCTCACACCTTGCTCCTCCAGCATTGCTCTCACATTTAACTGGGCAAACTCCATGAGAAAATAAATGCATATACATTCTCTGCTACAGGAGGGTAAAAGGACTGGGAATGGGGGCAAGCAAGAGCAAGAGAGAAGGAAAACCCAGGAAAATTGTCCTTTCCTGTCCTAGCCTCATGTTCCATGTACTTAACTTTGGCTTCCCCTTTAAAAGAAAGTTGCAATTATTTTCCCATGCCCCGTTAGGACAGGTGATTGCTTAAGAGTTTCACATTTCTTTCCTAAATGATCAGGTAATTGTTCTCTTTAATCACAGGTTTCATGGGGAGTTGATAATGTGTGTGATTTTCCTGGTGTATCATGGTAAAAACACAATTTTCACATGACTGCCTGATTAAAATGCTTTTGTGCATCACTCACACCTCTTAATAAATCTATTCAATTAGTTATTGTTACGTGAACTGAGAGCAAAATACAGTGAAAATCCAAAGGTCTCCTCCTGGTTAGAGCACTACAAATCAATCAGAATAAAGGAAAGCAACTTGGTTTCCATATCCACCTTTCTTTCCCCTGCTGTGTTGCCTAAACAATATACCTTTTAATTTATTATTTCCAAGTAAACTCAATCAATTTATTTGCATTGCAGACATCTCTGGAATGCAAATAAAATTTGAAGTCATGAGGTTATAGAGCAAGAAGCATGATTAAGCAAAAGTACTGCACTCAATACCTTAATGTAACCTTCCCTTTACTGGACTTCAGTCTCCCAAGTCTTTCACAAAACATGGTAACTTTGTTTAAATGCAATTACTATCCAGAATCAAACAAGATCTCAATCTTGTTTTGAACAGGCCAGATCAACTGCATATTTGTGAGGGCTTCTCTAATTTTAAGGTACAACCAAATGCCCTCTGGTCCTTGGCAAGCATTTATCTCGATGGCCATGTCTCCTGAACTGCCTCACTGCGTAAGTCATAAGCTTCCAAGTTGTGCAAGAAAAATGTAAGCAAATACATTTCTGTGCTGATGAACAGAACCAGAAAAGTTTAAGTAAGCAGCCAATGAATGGTTAATGCATTCTTTCAGATGAGTCTCGGCAAGTCAGAGTATTTACTCCATTGTTGACATATGCCCAAATACTCCTTTTGTATGCTGGAATGCTACAAGATTACTCATGGGTGTGTATGTATGTATTTGTATATATATTTTCAATGGATTCAAACAAGTTCTAAGTATACAAAATAAATGGAAATACTAATCCCAGGAAACCTTTGGTTCTCTTTAAATTTCTTCTTCTTTTATATATACAGAGAGAATACAGACTAATTACATATTTAGAAATGTAGCATGTCCTCATGGGAATAATCATGTTGTCACACAGCACCTCTCCCACAATTCTAACAGGATACCAGTGCAACAAGACTTCAATAACCATTTATAGGTCTGGTTTCAATTTCCTGAAGGAACAGATCTATTAATTTTCAAGATCAGGGTAACGTACTCCCACAAACAGTGTGAAACAGTGTGCAGACTTTCATCTGATGTTATGCTGCAGGAAGTTGGTGTGTAGAGAGACAGGCAGCAGGTACAGAAAGTTCCAATATCAGGAGACAAAAAAAAATCTCATTTCATGTACTGAAATTTTTATTAAAATATCTATGGACAACTTAAAAGAAAACATAATTTATCATTTACTACCAGATGAACGAACTAAAATGAGCTGTTTCACACAGCAACTTGAAATTTGCTCCACGATGAAGCTTTACAGGCCAAATAATTTCAAATCTCCTGTCATGCAGCAGAACTGGTTTCATATGGTTAGAGAACACACCATACATCCACATAATTTCAAAGTCACAAGTCACATTTCCACCACCTTGTTCTCCCAAAATTCCATCAGCTCTCAGCATCATTTTGAATTCCAGCACATCCTGTTACAGAAAAGATGCTGAAACGATCACTTTCTTTCTACGCCCATCTGCCCAAAATTGTTACTCTCCTTTTAATGCCTGGGAGGTCAGAAGTAGGACCGGAGGGTCTTGCCCCAGGTTCATGGAGGCAGGAGATGCCAGGATCCCTTTACAATTAGCACAGCACTCACACAGGCCTCTCTTTTGTTCCTGCTAGCTACTGAGAAGCTGAGGCAGCGCAAGGCAGAAGCTCACCTTTGTTTTGGTCTCTGGCCCACGGAGGACTTTCTCTTCAGACCTTTTTTCCCTTCCTGTCTTTTTCATTGCTGTCAGCCGGGATGGCCAGCCACAGCACCACAATGGGAAAAATGGAACAGCCCCTGCTCTATACAGTCACTCCAGCCCCCCAGCAGTGCTCAGCTTCAGCAGGAGGGCACAGAGTCCAGGCTGCCCCAGGCATCTGCCTCCCATCTTCTGCTGAGGAGGAGGCCAAGACCCTTCAGGAGTTGCAGCCACTGACCAGTTTCAGCTGCCACTGTTGATGGAGCTGCTGCCACTGCTGGGAGACAGACTCTGTCAGGTGATGTGGAGCAACCGCATCAACAAGATTTGACTGGTTTCGAAGTCCAGGTTTCTTTTTGTTTTGTCCTGGTTCCTCATTGGTTGTTGTTTGTGGAAAGAGGGACTTTTATAATCACAGAGTTTCAGATGCTGTGGTGTTTTTTTTCCCTTTGTTCTCGCTCCACCACTTGGTCCGAAGAAGGGACTTCTCCACCAGCTTGTCTTTGTCCCCTGAACCGCGCGGTCTTCTATGGAGGCCAATATTTCTGGGGAGGGGTTTCTGTGCCACCTTGTTTTCTTTGTTCCCAAGCAGTCCATGGGATTCAGCACCTTTGAACCTAGTGATGATTACTGTCACCCTGCCTGTTCCTGTTTCACTTTTATTAAACTGTTATTTTTTCATTTATATGCTCTTGCTTTCATCTCTGCTTATTGGTGAAAGGGAAGCAGTTAAAACTAAAAGGGGCAGTAACTCATTTTGGAGTGTCTACCTAAGAAATTGTCAAACCAAGACACACACAGCCATGGTGTTTCTTCACTTAAATTCCCTGTTTACATCTTCCCAGCTACTTGAAGAAAGCTAAATGAATGCTTTTCCACACCTTAAGGATTAAATAGATTTTTTTAAACAAGCTGTGATCCCAAAAAATTATGAATACATAAGTAGTCAACCAGAACAAATATACTTTAAAAAAAAACAGAATCACCGAGCCCATCAGTGTCAAAACCAAAGTGCACAATTTCCAGTGGTTTAGGCTTCTTTTGCATTAGTTGATGCCATCAACTAGAATCAAAATCTTTACACCTTGCTATCACAACCAATTAAAATGAATTTGATGTTTCTTGGACTGCATTCACCAAAGACAGGATCAAGACTACATGACTTCAGCAAATGCAGCCTCATTTACTCCAAGACTCTGTAAAGAGCTAATCTTGCAAATCACAAATGCAAAGGTTATGCAAACTTTTGTTAAGCTGTGAGACAGAAAACTTCAGTCTCCATTTCACAGCAATGAACTGTCTCTCTTTTGAATGTCAATAATAACGACAGGTAAAAACCACACAACTGTCAACTAGGGCTATTCAACATAGAGGAAATACATTTTAGTAATGGAAGGCATTTTAAAATTGATTGAAAATTTATAAGCTGAATATATACAGTTATATTTTGCTACTCATTTGTGACCTCAAACAGCTTTTACATACATGGCTAAATTCTCTTAAAATAAAGTTATGACATACAGTTCCAACTAACCGCAAAGACTTAGCTCTTGCTAATTTTATACAATATTTCTCTAGTTGGACTATAACAAAGTAAGAGAAGACTCAGACATCATGCTTCAATTTCTATGAAAGCCCTCAATGTTATTCAGGTCTGTAGGTGGGCAAGTAAAGCATAAAAAATACAACCCTAATCATCATTTTCCTCATCATCAAATGAGAGAAGACTGCTGTTTTTCACTTGTTTAGCTGTACTCTGAGAAGTAGTTGCTTCCCTCTTAGTTTTCTTCATTTCTTTCATCTTCTTACTTGAACTTATATTGAAGTCCAAATACTTCTCTGATGAACGTTTGGCTGGTTTCCTGAACATAATTTTTCCATCAGCAGGTTCTGGTTCATCATCTGTAATAATGAGAGTAAAGTCAGAACTCATCTGTACATGTTCACAAACACATACAGACCTTGAATTAAAATCAGTGAGACCTCTGAGAGAATACAACCATCATGAAAACGTACTTTTTGGCCATAAACTCTGTATCAATGAATATCTTTCATGAACACGCACCTGCTCCATGGCAGCCAGCCCTTGAAGACAATCCTCCTGCAGTTCCTATTGGAAATGGGGTTTCACTAACCAGAACTCTAACTCAGAAGAGGCTGTGAGCAGTAGAGCTTTTCCCACACATTCCATTCACATCCACTTACCAAAATGGAGAAGACAACTTCATAGGATGCCCTCACTCTGCTTCAGTATATGTAAAATTCATGACAGCAAATGCATTTATTTCAGAATTGTGGCATCTCTTTAAATAACAAAATGGCCTATGTACAAGAAAAACTCTTTTTTTCCCCTAATATATTCTGTCCTGCTGAGACAGCTAAAAGGATCCCATGGTAATAAACCTCCCCTTTACTATCACAATGGATGAAAGTTTCAGGGTTTCTTTGTATCTGCAAAATCACCCAACTATTCCAACTGACTAATTTTGCTCTAGTACATGCAGAGAAGCAGACAACAATCTTGAAAACAGGAGAAGTCCCTTCCATGATTATCAGGCAGAGTGGGAAAGCTACTGCATAAGTATCAGCATCAGGACAGTATTTCTGGAAGATAAAGTGTAATTGCAAAGTTGTGAATCAGACACGAAGGTTCATGCTGCAGTAGTTTGCAATTTTTATAATGTATATGTGACAGAATGTTAAGGAGCCATAGGTTCTGTGCAAGGTATTTTTCCTAAATTACTTTTGTGAAATTCATTACTCAACAGAAATGTGTTTGACAAGATTATGTGCTATTTAATTATAACCAATAAATAACTTTTCTCTTTAGCAGAAGTTCTTTCCTCAGTGTATCAGCACTATAGCAGAAGACTTTACATTTCAGTGTTATCTACACAGCACTGGCTGAAACTCTCTTCAGGGCATTCTCAAAACAATACAACTAATAAATCTGGTATCTTAAGGGTTGTGTGGTACAAATGAAGACATCAACTTCAGTGGGAAATTTCACTTAGAATGCCTTAAGTTTCAGAGACCCTCTTAAGGAAGAAACGTAGCTTGAAAAACTGGGCACCAATTCTGTCAATGGCTTCTACAGAATGCATACTTCCAAAAGGTGATGAGCTAGAGCACAAGGGTTATTGAGAAGCAGCTGAGGGACCCGGGGTTGTCCAGTCTGGAGAAAAGGTGCTCAGGGGAGACCTCATCTGTCTCTGCAGCTCTCTGAAAGCAGGCTGTAGTGAGATAGGCATCAGTGTCTTCTCCCACGTAACAAACAATAGGACAAGAAATGGCCACAAGGGGAAATTTAGATTGCATACCAGGAAAAATTTCTTCACTGTGAGAGTGGTCAGGCATTGGAACAAGTTGTCCAGGGAGGTAGTGGAAACACCATCCCTTGCAGCATCCAAAGAACACATGGCACTTGAGGACATGGTTTAGTGGCAACAAAGCAGTGCAAGGTTGATAAGTGGGGCTCCTTGGATTCTAGAGGTATTTTCCAAACCAAACAATTCCTTGATTCTATGATTCCACACTAGTTTATGAGATAATACTACTCTGCAGAAAATAACTAACCAGGTTTGGGGAAAAATACTTCAGTGTTGGCACATTAGAAAAGCATTACAGTTACAAAGAACTGGCAGCAATAATAAACTGTAGATAAGAAAAGCACAGTTCTCAATGTATCCATTGTGAACTCTACAGAGAGCTTAGGTGTTTAGATGCTTTAGATGTTATACAGAACTTTAGGAAGTGCCTACAGCAAATTTTGGGAGGAAAACAGAACTCCTGAAAGCATATCACACCTAATGGATCAGAATACACCATGCAACATTTTCCTCAGTAGCTGGGCCTCCATTTTTGGGCTCAGAAGTTTAATAGCAAATAATTCCCCTTACTAAATGTTGCATAACTACAATGTTTATTTGGAAACAGAGATTTTCTAATTTGAACAAGATCAGAGGCACAATATAAGCCAAATTCTTAAAAAAAAAAAAAAAAATCTACCTATAAGGAAAACTTCCCTTATGTGCAGACACAACAGTCTATGTACTGGAGCCAGTCTGAATGACCGTATAGAGTACCCACACTGCTGTGGAAATGACACAACCAACTACCGGATAAGCATGAGGGGCAAAAAAATCAAACCCCATTGGACACTCTTTAACAAACGGACTACTGCATTTTCTTAGAGTGGTAAATTAAAAAACCTAACCTCTTAAAAATGTAGTTCAAAGCATATCCACAAAAGAAAACAGATAAGCAGCTATGTATTTGTAATCCATGGAAAAACAGAGAACAGAAATTTTAATTTTACTCACAACTGTCCTACTACCCACATTTCGAACTGCACAAAATAATCTCATTTTGCCAACCAGATGGAGAAACTGCTAAGTATCTTTGCAATTTGAATTTAAACATGCAGTAAGCTAAGGACACAAACAGCAAAGCTCAAAAACTCCACCAAAATGGCAACTAGCCATCAGAGCCAGGTCAGCTCCGACCTCCAGGGCTACAATACTATTCACAGGTCACTCTGCATCAAAGGAAATTATTTTAGCTCTTGGCCTGGTTAAACACTGTCAGAATTTCATTATATGCCCAAGGACATTCTGTTCAGCAGGAAGTCCAGGCCACCTTCAGAGAGCAGTGTGTGTTGGCAGTGCTTGACAAAGAATGAAGCAGATGAGGAAACACAGTAGGCCTAGCCTTACCTTACCTACATGTGGAGAGAGTGAGGAGAGACTTCGCTTTTTTTGAAAGAATTTGATATAGCAGTTCAAGAATTTGGTGTTCATTTGTTAAGACTGTCTTTTCCAGCTGGTAAAAAGACTTCACTTTATCCTTCATAATTTTACCACGTTGTTATGTGTCATCTCTCCCTTTTTGTTGGCATCAAACACCAACAAAAAACCTGACTTGTATAAAGCAATGCAAAAAAAAAAACCAACAAAAAAAAAGACTAAAGAAACAATCTCAGTGTTGGTAGTTTTTAAAAGAGAGTCCTAATAAAAGACTCTGTTAGTATTACAAACTATGAAAAGCAGGATTTCTGGTTAGCAAACTGAAACATGCAAAGTAAAATACATAAAAGCACAACAGGATAAATAATAAAATCTACTTCTGACAAATGAGTCAAAACCTACACTAGCAGTTCAAATTCCCACTGTTCTTAGTCATTCTTGCTATTTTCCTAGATCACAAACTTTTACACTGGTTGACCAACATGAGCACAGATGTAGAGCCAAAAACTCACTTCACAAATGACATCACTTTAAGAAGTCACAAAGTCAGAAATTTATTCTTTTCTTTTGATTTCAAGTTATATATTACAATAAAAGTAGAAATGAGGGTCTGAAAAATACTGCTCTTCAGTTTAGAGAGTTTGTTTATTTAGTAATCATTTGTGTAATTAGCAGCACCACTTTTCAGCAGTTTCTGTCCACATGGGTCAATGAGGCAAAAACAGGAAACATAAATGGCACTAAACCGTCAGGAACAACACGAGGAACACTGCAGCCCATATACATCTATTCAAACATAGAAGGTTAGGAAAAAAAATTACAATAACCTGGCAAATTTCGTAATGGCTTCTAAAGGTTAGAAGTTCAGGTCACCCATTTCAGATGCTCCTTCTGCTGCTTTCTGGATATCCATTCTCTCTGAATGCCTTTGGAAGCATTTCCTCCAGGATTTCAGCACACCAGTGGTTCAAAGATAAGAAAGCCACTCTTGCTCTGTAGTCAGCCTCAACTGTTTACAAGAATACTTGGAAAAGTTTTCCTTACTTAAATACAGCAAAATTACCTTTGATTTAGGTTCCTGCTGTATCACATATGATGAAGAGCTGCATTACTTCTGTGAGATGTATCTGACAGAACAGCTGCTTAAATCAGAAGAGCCTGTGCATATTCAGAAAGAGCTCCAATAGCCAAGACAGCAAGGACTGTTTTCTTCTTGTCTCTTCCTTCTACTGTCCCTCCCCAGAACCCAGCATATAGAATGAAATGAGAAAAATATTATAAGGCTTTGAACAAGAAAGGACACCTTTTGCCAAATTTGATCATCTGCATATGTCTGAGTGTCCCAGAGGCCATATGAAGTAGGAAAGCAGTAGGAAAAAAAAATCGATTTCATAGACCGTAACAAATGCTGGGATAAACTATCTTGAAGCAATTCACAGGTTTTCTTTTGTGCAAATTTAATTTTTCATAAGACCATTTTTCTTTGTCTCTGAACAGGACAATTTTTAAAATGATGCATAAAACATTAAGCAAAATCAATGTTGATAAACAAACTATTTCTTTCTAAAAAGCCTGTGTCTCTGCTCCATGGAGAAAAATATTTCAATACAGAAGGATGTTTCCTCATACAAGAAAGGTTTGGTCCGAAACAAAAAGGGTCCCTGTGATTCTACTTGCAAAAGCCAACAGAAAAGCTAGGATCTGTTCTGCCTTAGGAGGCACTTAAGTGCAGCTAGGACATTAATCAGCTGGTTTTACCAAATTAATGCAAAAAAATGTTGCTCATCTGTAAAAGATAATGCAACTCATGGGAACATCTGGTGTCTAAAATTAAAAATAAACAAAACCAAAATGAACAAGAACTGTAGCCATGTCAACATGTTCATAGAAGAAAACAAAGGAGAAAGTATGTAGATAAGATACGGAAAATTCCTGAGTAATATTACAATCCTAAACCTGAAGACAAATGAAGACAATTATTACAAGTATAAAAGAGAAGAGGACAGAGCCTTAAAACTGAGTACTTCTCACGTTCTGAAAAACTGTATCCACAACAGATAGTAGCACATTTCTTAGGATCTATCAAAGTGCCTCGGCATTGATGCATGCTGGAAAGGAAGATTATCAGTTGGGAAATTTACTTTGCTATTACCTTTTTAGCTTCATGTAATTTCACTAATAATCTGATTTGGGACTATATAGTAAGGTCTAGTAGCCATTAAATTAATTTGACTTTCAACTCTGGGATTAAAATCAAAGCAACATGAAATGCAACCAAGTCACACAGCACCAAACTTTCTTTGTATTTCCCATTTTCAGCCAAAAAAACGAAAAGAAATTCACATGTGACTCAAATCTCTCTTTATTAAACTGGAAGTAAACACCTGTCTAAATACCTGCATCAGACTATAAATCAGAATTTCAATTCAGAGGTGAGATTGACAGTACAAAAATGGCCCAAAATGCAAAAAAAAAGTCGTCATCAAGTTGTGTGACTTGCGCATAATCACACAAACTCTCCCTTCATAGCAAATTTCACACTGGGTTCTCTCCATAGCAGAGGAATACAGTAGCACTTACCCAGTTTATTCCCATAAGCCATATAAAGGAAAAGGACACGAAGACCTCATATTAACTGCAAAGGCAGATGAATGAATAGCAACACAATAATGCAGAACAGAGGGCAGCAGTTCCCAACACTCCTGCTACCTACTTCTGTGGATTTTTTCCTCCAAATGCAAGTTATAACTAAAGGGCTGAAGGGGTAATAAGCAGAGGTGACAAAGTCCTAGAGGGACTCAATACTGCCATCTTCACTACATACAATTATGTCTTAGGAATGTCTTTTTCCACCAAATAAGTTCAGTCACTCTATTCAAACACACTTCCATTTCACACTGTGTATTCAGCCTGGCAGCTCTTTTGGACTTTTTTCACAGCATGGACTCCATCTCAATAGATTCTCATGGACAACTACTTCTTTTTGCCCAGCCTTACAAAATCATTTTTCCTCCGACTGTGATCACTCAAAGTTCAAGTTGCTTATATGAAAAGGAAGCCAATGCTCAGAAAGAACCATGACATTTTTTTCCAGTAAGTTGAAACTTCTCCCAATATTAAGAAGGTGAAAAGAAATTTTGTGATGACTCTAGAAACTGTGACACCAAGCATCTATATGCATTACAATTCAATAACAAGACACCAGGAAGTAAGCCCAAAGCTGAGCATATATTCTCAGAGGAGTGCAAGTCATATACTTGCTTAGACCTAACAAATACATATCTACCTGCAGAAAATAGGACACAGTTTATTTAGTTTCAAGCTAACCTATGTTATTAAAACTTAAGATTTCTCATCCATCTGCTTTTCAAAAAATATAAGCTTTTCAACATATTTTCTCCCACTCCTGTTACTGACTTCTCCATTTGAATTTTAACACATACATCTATGTAGAAACAGCATGAACCTGAATTTTGAAATCCAAATGGCAAAGAGAGAAGCTAAGGATGTCATACTGACAGCCACGTGCTAGGCCTCAAGTGTGCTCTAAATTCAGTTAGCAGCTTTTGTTAATAGCCATAATGGCACAGAAGACGTCCAGTTTCTATGATTCACCTTTTTATTTTATACTTGTGAGGTTCCAGTTCCCATATTCTTAACTGTCAAGACACTGCCACTAGAGACAACAGTAGCTACTTTCAATCTGTCAAGTCTTCTGCCAGCAAAAGATAAAGCTACATTTCATCACACCCTGTATGATGATTGATGTTTCTGGACGCTCAAAGCACTTACGTCAATCATATCTGAATGATGAATACTGAAATTCTTAACATAGCTGTTTCCATCAGCTGTAGTTTCTCACTGCTATTGTCAAACTGCAGCAGTCCCACTGCTTCCATCTTTCCATTCTGTGTAACTCTTTGTGGCAGAGAAACTTTTTTCTGGACTTTGCTGGGTTTTGGCACTATTGAATCATCTCTTCATCTTGCTTAATATATTTGCAAGTTACAACACATACTGGGTTGATTTTAAGTAATCACAGGGACCAGTCAGCTAAGTGAACACACTCCCAAGCCACACATCTGCAATTCTTTCCACCAAAGCACAGACCTGAATCCCTCTGCCCTGACACTCTCTTTCATGAACTCATACAATTACCTTTTAAAAATCCACTCCACTGCCAAATTTGGCTGAACTAGTCAATGAGTTCAAAAATGATCACAGGTGATGGCAAAAGACTGTGCACTGGAATAATACAACAAAAAAATTCATTTAAGGGAGTATTTAGAGGGATGGTGCACAATTAAGAAGCACACAACTACATCATTATAAAAAGCCAGACAGCCTGAATATGTAGTTAATGACTTGAGATTAGGAACCACAAGTGCAAATTATTTAGGTGAAAAATTCAGAACTAATCAAAGGTAGTATTAAACAGTAGAAAGCTGAGCAAGTATCAGGCCTGCTTTTGTGGGTTATCTCTTTGACTACACAAAGCAAGAAATCAGTAATTTGAAATTCACCTGATTCTTTTGACTTTAAGGCCTCTTTGATTTGCTGTTTAATTTTCATTGCTTCTTCTGCAGTCAAGTCCCCTTTCTTCAGTGTCACCACTTGAGGCTGCTCATCTTCCTTGTCACTGCTGTTGTCACTGTCATCATCCACAAGTGGAAGCTGCTCTCTCTGGACAAGAGAGAAATAAAAGCCATTCTGATAATCACTCCAGTTGTGGGCCAGTTCTCTTTGGCTTCACTTTTGCAGAGGGGTTATTGAGGAGACTTGGCACAGCTGCCAGTGCCAGACCCTCCCAACACGCACTGTCCAAAGGACACTTCAATTTTATCACTGAGACATGGCTCCCCCTTGAAACACCAGCACGGGAGTATGGGCTCCTTCAATTAGAGACCAGAACAGCAGGAACTTAGCAAGCAAGAAATAATTCCTGTTCTTCACAATCTGTGCAGGCACTGGCTGCTATGAAACATTAAGAAAAGCTTTAAATGCATGGGTCCAAATTTGAGCCTTCTATGCTGTACTCAAAACAATACAAAGGGAAATGTGAGTCCGTGGTGGCTAGATTATTAAACCTGGCTAAACAAATCACTGTAAGCAGCACTGACACCAGGAAGATCATACTCCTGTTTCCACTCTCTCAAACTTGTGCACTGGGACAGGAGAGTCAATTGGGGTAATTTTTTTTTTTAACCTTCTGGCACGGAAACCTCAGTGCAGCAACCTTAAGTTTGGCAATATTAGAGAACCTGAAAACTATTTTGTAAGGAAAAGTATAAACATTATTACTGTAATCTACTGAATATAAAAATATAACGATAAGCTCATTTCTTAAGGTATCCTGTAAAACCCTACTTAGAGGGAAACACACGCAAAATCACACTGAAAGCAGAAAAAACCTGTGCCTCAGGAAAGGGTGCCTTTTAACAAGCTGGCTCAGACCCTACTGTCCTTGCCCTGCCTTTCTGGCCATCACAACACAGATCACGACCACGGACCTTCAGCAAGATGTTCTGGGTTGGGTGGGGCCTTAAAGATCCTCCAGTTGGACGCCCCTTGCCGTGGGCAAGGACACCTCCCACTAGGCCAGGTTGCTCAGAGTCCCATCCAACCTGGCCTTGAACAGTTCCAGGGATGGGGCATCCACAATGTCCCTACGCAACCTGTCTCACCACCCTCACAGTCAAGATGGTGGTTTTTTCCATACACCTAACCTAAATTTCTCCTCTTTCGGTTCGAACTCACGTTAACTTCCTTTCATTGAATTTTTTTTACCGTACTTTTAGAACACTTTTGCCACACCGCCCCCCTCCTCCACCGCCCTGGGCTTTTTCAAGTCCAGTTCAAGTTGGGACATCACTGCCGCTCCTCCCGTGCCCCCAGAGCCCCTCCGGGCACGGCGAGGCCGGAGCGGCTGCTCCGCAGGGCCCCCAAAGCAGCCGTGCAGGTGTTTTCATCCGCCAACACGGAAGCAAAACCGAGTTACACAGACGATTTCAGTCAGTTTTAAGCGAGCAGCTACAGCTCCCCCTAGCATTACAAACCCCTGGAATGCTGTTTCTCCACCGCCCGCTACGCGAGAGGGCAAGGGGCGGGGATGGGCGGGCATCAAGGCTCGGGAAGCGCTGGGAAGCGGACGCTGCCCCTTCTCACCCACGGGCCAGGGCGTTACCTTGGTGTCCACC
>WBMY01018180.1:303964-319560 GCA_013397315.1 Donacobius atricapilla | reverse complement strand
GGTTCCTCTTGCTCATGGCCGCCGCGCCGCTTCCGGGCGGGATGCGCGCCGCCCGCCCCGCCCTTCCGGGGCGCTCCCGGCCAATGGCGGCGCAGCAGCCCGCCGAGGGAAATGGCGGCGCCCGCTCCGGCCGCGGGCAGGGGGCGGGGCCGCGCCGCTGAGCGCCAAATTCAAAGGCGCCGCCATTTTGGAGCTGTGGGCGGGTGGAGTTCGCTGGGGCTGGAGTGACCATGGCTCCCGGCGTGAGAGGTCAGCGGGGGCGGCCGGGAAGGGGTCTGGAGAGATGCCCTCGGTTCGGGGAGCAGGGGGGACCGGTGCGGCTCGGGAACTGAGGAACGGCACTGCCGGGGGAGCGCCCTGTCCCGTGCCCTGGCGGGGCATCACCGGCGCGGGAGAACCAGCGGGGCCGGGTGCGGGGGCGCTGGGTGCCCCCCAGGGGGGCCGATGCCCCGGGGGGTTCCGCCCTGCGGTGCCCGCGGGCAGAGCGCTGCCCCTAAGGTGTCGCGGTACCTGGGCCCTTTCCCAGAATTACAGAATAAGCTGAGTCCGAACGGAGCCACAAGGGTCATCGAGGCCAAGTCCTGGCCCTGCACAGCACCACCCCCAAGTCACACCGTGTGCCCGAGAACGTTGCCCAAATGCTTCTCGAACTGTGTCAGGCTGGTGCTGTGACCACTTCTCAGGAGAGCCTGTTCCAGTACCCAACCACCCTCTCTCTGGGTGAAGAGCATTCAATAATAGAACATAATAGCCAACCCAAACCTCCCCTGACACAACTTCAGGCTATTCGCAGGGCTGTGCAAGTACCCATCGGTGTGATTTCAGTTCTTAAGTGCATTCCTTGATAACTTGTGCAATTGAAGAATATATTACTTAATTAGAAGCTAAAATATTTCTCAGGTGTTGAGTAAGTCAGAACAGCAAGTAAAAAGCTCATGCAGCAGCAGGATATTTAGGTAGCATGAATGTCAAAGAGAAGGTTAGCATCTTTGCATCATTTTTTCATTCTGTGTGCTTTTAAAGATTTTATAAGTATTTTATTATTGGAATATTTTGAGGCATTGTCTTTCATTGTTGTTTTGCTTATTTTCTAAATGCAGTTTTGTTACTCAGTTAATATTTTGACTATATTATGTACTTTTATGTCAGATTCACCCTTAAGTAAAAAATAAGTCACTTTTTCTGCCTGTGTAGGTAATATGTGCTATCTCCTTGAAATCTGAAGCTGTGCAAAATGAGGCTAACTCTCAGAATCAATGAGGTTGAAAAAGACCTCTGAGATCACAGTGTCCACCCCATGACTGAACAACACCTTGTCAACCAGGCCACGGCAGTGAGTGCCATTCCAAACACCTCCAAGCATGCTGACCTCCCTGGGCAGCATGTTCCAAAGTCTGATCATCCTTTCAGTGAAGACATTCCTCCTGGTGTCCAACCTGAACCTCTCCTGGCACTCCTTGAGGCCATGTCCTCTTGTCCTATCACCTCGGAGAAGACTGATCCCAACCTGGCTACAACCTCCTTCCAGGCACTTGTAGAGTGATAACATCTCCCAGAGCCTCTTTTTTGCCAGGCTAAACAAATGACACGTTCACAAGTGTGCACATGTTCACGTTAAAGGACTGCAGCCTTCTCTACCTCTGTAACAAATCTTTCTGCCAAAGGAAGATTACCAAATATTTTCATGCAGTTCTTGTTCATGCACAAAACAAATATTTATAAGGCTCTCCATTTATTTCCCTCTGTACTGCTTACAGTATTTTCTATTTTAGTGGGGAGTTTTGAGCAATAATTTTATTTTAATTTTTGTGTGTCTCTCTTTTCTTTTATAGGCGATTTGCGTGACTCTTCAATGTCTTTGTTGAACTCACCTAGGTAAAATGATATTGGCCGGTTCCTATATATTAGTAATCACAGAAACTGCAAACAAAACCTAGCATAACTTTGTGAGATAATTAAAGTTTTTTCTTTCAAACTTTACCTGCCTAAGATTGCTGCCTTTCTCTCCTCACATCCTTACAGGCTTGAAAAAAATATATTTAAATGAATAATAAAACTCATAATAAAACTGTTGTGCTGACATGTTGGGTTCCTCTTGGAATGCTGCCATGCAATAAACTTTCATTTGTCTACTAATTTTGCAGCTGGACTCTAGACTTTATATGAAGAAATATCCCACTAGGAACTTCAGTTGTGTGAGGAAGCCCTAAATTAAAACAAAAACCAAAAACCCTCCTCCAAGTGTAAACTGTGCCACAACTCAGAATAGTGTTATACAATGAAAGCACATTTGGCAAATTAATTTGGGTGTCTTAAATCCAGTATAACATCTTCCCTTCCTCAGCTGCTGCTGATGTTCTTAGCCTTTTCTTCTGCCACTACCCAGCTGCACATTTCATTCATGAAGACCCTTCCCTGCTTTTCAAATTGTTCTCTTCCTCTCTCTTGTATACCAAAATATAAAAAATAGCAGTTATCATCCTGCTAAAACTTTTGGAAAAGAATGAAGTAAAGTAAATCCAAGTTTGCTACCACTTCACGTAAGAATTTAATCCTTTAATATGTTATGGGTGTTCTGATATTTATAGCAGAACTCTTCAGAGCCTTAATGTAAGTCATGCACAGTTACTTATTAGAGATGATTAATGTGATGAAATTGGTTAAGGATGTTTTAGATGCAGCCAATTGTTATGCTTTATTTGATTCATTGATCAAGAATTGATTTTTTTTTTCCCCTTCTTGTGAGCGCCAAAGAAAAATGCTAACTTTTTTTTTGCTGGACTGTAGCGTTATCTGATCCATTTGGCCATTAAAACTTCCAGGAGTAAGAAGGGCATCTCATGTTCACTGTGCAATGTGTTCTTTTTGAGCTAAAGTTAGGTGCCACAGCAAAATTGCATGTCACAGCATGTTCTTTGTTTTTTAAATCTCCCCCACTTTTACCTTTAATGATTTCATCTACAAGTAGTATGATTTTTAGACAGACCTTTGTAAGACTTCACATGCTTAATCTGATGGTTGTGATTTAATTTTATCAGACAGCTGATCTGTTTGGAAGTAATCTAATGCACAAACATTTCTTTAGTGTTGAAGGTGATGCTATCAAAGTCTTTGTAAGGGTGCGTCCCCCTTCAGACAGAACTGCATTGACCGATGGAGATCATGGCCTGTGTTTATCTGTCCTTTCATCAAACACCATCCGCCTGCATTCAAAGCCTGAGCCAAAGATCTTCACTTTTGATTGTGTTGCAAATATGGAAACAACACAGGTAATCATTTCCAGAATCTTATAACTACTGCTGTTTTCACCCAAGTTTTGGCAACTACTATACTAAGCTTTTCTAAAGATGTAGTACATTAGGCCTAATTTTTTGCAGTGGTCAGATTGGAAATACATTGTTATAGTACAGAATGCTGCATTGAAGTCTGCTCTCTAATAGTTTTGATGTAATTTTTTTTAGCTGTTCTTTAATTTGAGTTTGATTTAATTTCTTTGCATTTGATTTCTTTAATTTTCTTTAATTAGGGTTTGAATTAAAATTGAAGGTTTTTTTTGTAAACATGGTAACACCATTGAGAGAAAATAAATCTGCCTATTGAGACAAAAGTATAAAAATAACTGGCAGGCAGTATCTGATATTAAGATGTGATTTCACAGAATATGCTGAGTTGGAAGGGACTCACGAGGATTGTCAAGTTTAACTCCTGTCCCTGCACATTTTATATTCTATTTACTATATTTCCTTCTTATAATTTTACCTTTTAAATGGATGCATTGCTCACCTGGGGCAAGTAATATTAGAAAGAAAATCCTTTAATTTAACTTCTATAATATGGTGTTTGACATTCTGAACATAATTTTAATTCTGCTAAGACTCCCAATTCCATTTAATTTCTGTTCATAAAACAAACAAAACAAAAACTCCCAAAAACCTCCCCTGCTGTACGCTATTATTTGTAGCTAGGCTGTTCTTGTAGATCTAAGAGAAAAATGTGAAGATAGATGGGACTAAGTTGTGTAGGTCTGTTGAATGTGCCATTGTGCAGTGACGAATGTTGAAAGCTAGATTTTATAAGTGTCACGGGCACCTGGCCTACTGATGGTATAAACTGCATAACATACTCAAAATTATTATGTATTTGGAACCTGTTACTATGATGCTGAATTTTATTATTTCCCTTCAAGTTTATCAAAGAATACAATTTTTTCAGACAGAATGATTTATGTCACAAAAAATGTATCATTTTGCTGTGCAAATTCCAGGGGTCATGGTACATGTCTAACCTTAAGGAATGCATCTAATATATACTACAAAGTTATGGCATAGGAAATGCTGATATAAAAGATACTTGAACAGGTGGTGCCAAGTGCTTTCTCTTTCCCTTGTCCCCAGGAGTCTGTGTTCTCAAGTGTGGCTAAAAACATTGTTGAATCTTGTATGAATGGCTACAATGGAACCATCTTTGCATAGTAAGTGAGTTTGTAGCAATAACAGCCATTTCATAGCAATGGTGACATTTAGGGAGATTGTGCTAATAAGCATTTGGGATTTTAAGAGCCAGAGCCTGCCTAATGTTACGGTTAACTTTAAAAGTGCTTCCTTACTGCAGCACAGCATAAGGAGTGTTCTTGCAATATTGGATTGGTACTCCTTGCCCCTCTTTTGGAGGAATCTGTTTGTAGGTGTTATGCTTTTAACACTTAAAGCTAATAATGTGGGTGTAAACTCATCTCAATCTTACTATTATTTACTTAAAAACTAGGAGTTTCATTCTACTGTTCAAGAGAAAGATAGTGGTTTTCAGTATGTTCATGGTAAAATGGAATAAAAATTGTTTTAACTTGATATTTGGTCAGCTCAACTCTTCAATGACTCTTGGCTGCCTTTGGGAAAACTCATGAATGACAGTTATAACTTTTAGAATATTTTTAAGGTAGAAATATATCAATGACTAGTAGTATGAATATCATTATCTTAACTCAGTTTTTTTTCATTTTGAAAACTGAGGAAGCACTTTGGTCAGAAAATGCTGACTTAAAGGGCTAATCTAATCAAAACCTTATTGGGTTTTTTTAGTGTATTACAGCTTTTGCAAAACTATGAAGTCCACTTTTTTACAATATACAAACGTGGAAAAATGAAATGAAATTGCCCTGAAGTTTCTCTAGCATGACTAATAACTAAATTAGAAAAAAATAAAAGAAAAAAAAACTTTTATGTCCAATATATCATTATGTGCACTACTGAGTGACATAAAACTCAAATGATTGACCCATAATTAGTTTTATGTATATATTTGAAAGCCTACATTTTAATGCTAACTTTCCAACAAAAATGAAGAAGAAAATGGTGGGTGGTAGGGGAGACAAAATGGGGTTTGTCTAATGGGATTTCTTGGTAAAATTTGCTGTTCTATTTTTATATCTTTTTAGCTGACTGATTTCTCAGCTTGCTTCTCTCTCCTTATCTTCAGTTCAGAAATTTTTTTGTTTGCTTGCTTTAAGCTTTGACTTCTCTTTAAAAGATGTAGATTAAAGAAAAGTTCAGAATAAAGTTTAATCTCACTTTTCTTTTTGTTAGTGGCCAGACTGGGTCAGGAAAAACCTTTACTATGATGGGTAAGTGCATAAGAGATTAATCTTTCAGTGGTTTCTTCTTTTTTTTTTTTTTGTCTTGAGATATATCCCTCTTGTCAACCACTACTCTTGAGTAGTACTAATTAATTACTTTTCTAATTAAAAAATCTCTTTAGGTCCATCTGATTCTGATAATTTCACTCACAGTCTGAGAGGTGTAATTCCACGGAGCTTTGAATACTTATTTTTTCTAATCGAGCGGGAAAAGGAAAAGGTGCGTTTATTTTGTAATTACAGTTGCAGTGAAGTAATGTTTCTCAGTAAAGATTAGCTAAGGTTGTTAAACTGGGTGTGCAGTCATTAAGTTACCAAGATTATTGCCATCTTGCCACATATATCTTAATGAGAAATGCTTGCATCTAGTACTCTACCAAATTACAGTAGTTTCTTCAGAAACAAGTTTGCTTATATTTTGAGTCTAAAAATGCATCTAGGTTTCTGGATGTTGGTTGTCACCTTGGTATCAGAAATGTATACTATGCAGAATACATATGCAATCTAATAGCTTTAGATATGTGTGAAAAGAGATTTGCTGCCATAAAATGACAGACTTAATAAAACCAATCTGTTTATAGTGTAAATTCCTGTGTTTTTCAGGCTGGCAGTGGAAAGAGTTTTCTCTGCAAATGCTCATTTATTGAAATCTACAATGAACAGATATTTGACTTGCTAGATTCTGCTTCAGCTGGACTCTTTCTCAGAGAACACATCAAGAAGGGAGTCTTTGTTGATGGTGCTGTTGAACAGGTGTTGTCATCTGCTGCTGAAGCATACCAGGTATTTTTTGGCACTTTTTAATGCTGGACTATTAATCTTAAATCTTGTTTGGTAAATATTCCTCTTGGATCAAAACACATTTTTTTGCCTGTGACACCTTCCCCCCAGTCTCCATACTCCAAAACATAAAAAGCTGGTTTAAGGCAGTGCTTCCTGACTATCCCATACCTGTAAGAAATCAAAAAAGTTCTGGAGTTTGGAATGCCTGACTGGTAATTACATTAATCTTTTCCTAATGCTTGCCTACACATCTCTGAAATAGCCAGAGAAAACTACATTTCCTGCTAAGTGGGCTCCACGTGTTCCAGAATTGTCAGGTTTATTTCTCTGTGAATGATACTCATACGCATAGTACTTGTGTGACTTTAATTTTATTTTTTTTTAATTATTATTTTATGTACTGCAGCACACACCAGTATGAGTATGTTATGCTTTCAAACAGCAATGGCATTTTTGGAGAAAAGAAGTTAATATTTTAACAAGTTCTGCTACTAAGGTTGACTGTATATCTTTTTTGCTGTTAAAATACTTCTACTGCAAAACAGTTTAAAAAAGTCTTTATCCTGGAGATTTTTAGAAGCTGTTGCATGGAATTGTGCCTATGGCTGCTTATGTCACCTGTATGTAAGGAACAGTCTGACGCAGTTGAAATTGTAATGTCTTTTTCATGCTTAGGTATTAACGACGGGCTGGAGAAACCGTCGTGTAGCATCGACCTCCATGAACAGAGAATCCTCCAGATCACATGCAGTTTTCACTATCACAGTGGAATCCATGGAGAAAAACAACGAGGTTGTTAACATTCGGTCTTCCCTGCTCAATCTGGTAGACTTGGCAGGATCTGAGAGACAGAAAGACACGCATACAGAAGGACTGAGGTTAAAGGTTCGTTCTGTAGTATCTGTGGCATCTTTCTCCTTTCAGACACAGTGCCCTGTTCTATCCACCAAATCCATTCACTCTTGTTCCCTCCTCTTTTTTAGGAAGCAGGTAACATCAATCGATCACTAAGCTGCCTGGGCCAAGTAATCACAGCACTTGTTGATGTGGGCAATGGCAAACAGAGACACATTTGTTACCGGGATTCCAAGCTCACTTTTCTGCTACGGGTAATATATATCCTCTAGATTTTATCTGCCACCTGGGATGTAGTAAAAAATAATTCTTTGGGCTTTTTTACTGTAAAAGGCTGAACTCCAGTGCATTAAAGTTGTTTCAATATTGGGCAAGTGGAAAAAAGATTGAAAATTATCTTCTTAACCTAAACAGATTTCTAACCAATCTCTTCCTGTTAACTGAAGACAAATCTATTTATTCTTATAAGCTCCTACTACATATACATATTTGGAAGTTTTAATAAAAAAAAAAGCACATTTTCATCCTTATAATTTGGGAAATTATGTCTATCAAAGTGTGATATTTAGAGATCTGTTGAAATATTTGATGTGATTTCCAGAATTAGCTTATGTGTCCTTAGGGTTGGTCTGGTGTTAAAGATTAGTTAGGCTCCTATCTGAGATCTTATAGCCTCTTTTCAAAATGAACACAAGACGAAGTAGTCAAAGATTTGTTGGATGTCAACACTCACCAAAATTCTGTGAAGAGTACATGAATGTCTGTAGTATATTTTTGTATTATAATATAGTATTTGAACACATACAGTATTGTGGTCACAGCAAAATTTCTCAATGTTCCATCCCAGTTCTATGTAGATTGATGAAACTCTGAGGAATTATGTTCTTCCAATGCAACCCAAAATAGATAAAAATTGGAAGAGAATTACAACTTAGTGAACTGTTACTTTAAGTGGTCTTTTTTTTTTTTTTTGAGGCGTCTATACCGCAAAGAAGTCCACAAACATGATCTTCACTACTAGAGAGAATGCCATTGAGGCTTGTGGACTATTCTGTAGTACCAGACTTTTAGTCTTTAGCTATAAATGCTGCCTTCTGAGATTTGAGAGCTGCTTGTTTAACAGCACAGAAATACCTGAAGATATGCATGTAAAAGGGAGATGATCCTTTTATATCCTTGGTCAAGAATCTGTTGGTTTGTGCTTTTGTTTGTTTGATAGTTGCTACCAGAAGGAAGATAGGTTGGAACAATCAACAGATAATGTTGAAAGTAGTGCGACCACTCATCTGCTAGTTACCAAAATTATTTTTGCAATTTGTTCGAAATGATACACTGTATTTTTTAGTGATGGCTTCCTATTGTCACCAAAAGAATGCAAATAAAACTAACTTCCATATTTTTAAATAGGATTCTCTTGGTGGTAATGCAAAAACGTGCATAATCGCAAATGTTCACCCAGGATCCAAGTGTTTTGGTGAAACATTGTCCACTCTTAATTTTGCTCAGAGAGCAAAGTTGATTAAAAACAAGGTAAGAGACTTACTGCCTTCATTGTAGCAACAAACACTTGTAATTTAAGTTACATATCTGCAAGCAAGGTAGCTTCACTTAAGTACTCCTGTGCTTCCACTAATTTAACTAAATTTAGCTTATTTGAAAACACTACATTTGCTTTGTCTTTATTTAAGACGTTTTTGAAAAGGGCTTGTTTGCTCTTTGTTGAGAATAAAGGACAACAGCTGGAGACTAAGTAATTACTGCTCATAGCATGTATGCATTGCTTGTTCTCAGAGCATTTCATTACAAAAGTAAAAAGTAAATCTATACTAAAAAGGTAGACTCTCAAAAAAAATTCTGATACAATGTTGTTTCTGTTAACTTGTTCTATATTAATCCTAGTGCCCAAAATGTAGTTTCTCATTGAGTGGGTTTTTAAAAGCATGTTGGCATTTAGCTGAAACTGTCTCTGATGTATAGTGCTTTGCTGGTGATAAAGGTGCAGACAAAATTCTGCAGAAAACAATTTTTAACCTCTAATTCTACCTGAAGTGCAACTTGCTGGTGTCTCAGTGAGTGGAACTTTGCTTTTCCCATGAATTTTTCCTTTCCTAAGATGGAAAGAGTTCTTAGGAATTTTACTGGTTTTCATTCTTTTAAGTTTTCTCTTATCATGTAAAATTGTTATTTATACCTTTTCCTAATTTTCTCCTATTTATAAAAGGCTGTAGTAAATGAAGATACACAAGGAAATGTGAACCAGCTGCAAGCTGAGGTCAAGAAGTTGAAGGAGCAGCTTGCTCAACTTACTTCAGTGCCATCTGTGTGCAGTGTTTCTGTATCACAAGGTAAGAGTTGGAGGCCAGGGAGAATTTGCTACTTTCGTCGCGCAGAAGGTTGGGGCCTTTGTTAAGTTTCTGAACAATTAATATTTTTGTAGGTACAGACATACAGGGGTCGCATTTTCCTTATAGATCCTATTTTCTGTACGTGTAGCTGCTACCTTGCAGAAATTGTTCATGGGGTTTTATTTTCTTCCTCATAAGTTTGGGTACTGGACTGGTTTTATTATATAATACCCAGATATTCTTCCACTTCTTAAGAGTAATGCTGCCTAACCCTTTAAGTAACCAAAGCTTGTATGTGATTCCTTGTACATTTAAGTCAGAGGGAAGGCACAATGTTGCATTTTTTTCAGCTCAGGTCTGGATTTTTTCCCCCTCTTCCCGTTTTTACCCCTTCCAGAAAAGCCTAAGAGGGATGCTTACTTTCAACAATAAGCAACGTTTGATTTCAATGTAAGGTGGAAATAGAGTTTTTAGGTAATCTTCCATAAGCTTCTCACTAGGCCATTTTATCTGCAATACAAATCTCAGCAGAGCTTCCTAGTATGTATGTTTCTCACTGAAATGCGCTACTTGATAATGTTTGATTGCAAGGTCATAAACTCTGTCTTATAACGCTTACTATTTTCATGAGTCAACTCTTTCCTGACCTTGCCAAGAAATAGAACATACAGCAGCAAAAGTTATGACAGAAGTTAGAAGGCCTTGTCTGATATAAAGCATCTGGGGTTGAGCTTTCCTGAGGAAAAAGGTACTTCTATGTTAGCATACATGTTTAACCAGAGCAAGCAAGTCAGAGATAAGGAAAGGTACTGAATCATGGTTCATTAATATATGAATATTGACAGAGGGCTCAATGATCAGACCCATGATAGAGTTCTGAGAGAAAACAAGTAATGATGCTTAAACCCTGAGGAGGAGTTTTGAGAAGAACCTAATATATCAGAGCTGTGTTTGTTCTGTGCAGTTAAATTACGTTTGTAATACACAATTACAGAAATATAAAATCTGCTTTCTACATACTTCAGAAACATGATGGCATTTTAAAATGTATTAAATCATGATAATGTAGATCACCTAGATACTAAGGTGATTAGTATTCCATAAATAAGTAGACTTGTCTGTATTAGAATATTCAGAAACACTATTTTAAATTAATTTCTAAGTGGATTATTAAACCCTCTTAATCCCTTGTGTAGACACTTTCCTTCCAGATTAAGCCACTAATTGTCCACATAATTCAAGCTTATTTTCCTAAATTTCCTTCTCATAAACCAGTCAGTCCACTTTTAATATGTACAAACTGTACTAATAGTGCTAATAATGGCTTAGTGTTATCAAATTAATTTCAGAGGGATTTTGCATTTTATAGATATGCTTAGTTGAACAGACTGATTCTTTTACTTTAATAAAAGTTCATTGCAAGGCTGTTTAATGCTTGAACAACTTTGTTAATTATACAATTATGTAAATTAGCTCTTCTCTTTATCAGCACTTGCAGGTGACTAGGAATTACTGTCTAAACAGTGTGCTCTGGGTATGGCACATGATCTTTGTGGAAGAATTACCCTGTTTAAAGGAATTTACTTGAATTTACTTTACACAATTGTCATGTTATATACGGCTATGTGGTATTTTAATAAATGGAGCATTTGTTTCTTTGACTTCCCCTACAGATGCTGTTGAAAAAGGGAAGAACAACATAAATTACATGAACAACTTTCTTGAAGCAATGTTGTTCTGGGAGAAATCAGAAGGTGAAAAGAAGGTAGGAAAGCACTGATATTTCTAAGTGCATTCAGTGTACTTTCTGGTGAGAGACCAGTGAGCATATTGAAGCTGATTCTCTTAATGACTTTCCTTGGCTTTGAATAAAAATAATGTCAGTCCACTCTGTTATTCAAAGATAACAAGGTTTGGTAACAAGGGAACTTAGTCTAATGACATTTAAGATAACATCTATCATGCTTAAGGACAATGGTTTAGTGGTGGACTTGGCAGTGGTGGATTAATGGTTGCATTTGATAATCCTAGAAGTCTTTTCCATCTGAAATAAATCTGTGTGTCTATTCTGTCTTTTAAATTCTAACAAGCCATAGGATAGCTTTGATAGTATATTTAATTTTAAGGGGTAGGGCACTTACTGCGATTTTCTTATTAAAAAAAGATGAACAGAACAAGCTTCTGTTTTACTTAATTTTAAGTGTTTTAATCAACAGTGTGTTTTAGGAAGCAAACATCCCAGACATTCTCATTTTATTGTTCTTTGGTCATGGTGTAGTACTGAAACAGCCAAGATGGATTTTTATTTTTTCTAAGGAAAATTAACTGAAACAGGCACTCTAGTGATGTGTATCTCAGGTGCTTAACAGAATACTTACTCTACTAGATCATATTGGAGTTTCTAAGGAGAATTTTTGCAGCATGTTGTGTGATTTGGATTCCTGGTATGAGCTGTTGCTCACTACAAATCTGCTGCAAATGACAGTCTGTGTATTCACAAAATTACTGTTAACTGAGATTTTGCATGATTTGTATGCCTGTGCATATGTCTAAGAAGTGCATCTTAAAAATTCACTAATCTGTTTGTATACTTTCTAAGAATTTATTAGAAAAAGTTGCACAGCTAGAAGAACTGTGTGCCAAGAAGGAAAAATTTGTTCAGTCCAATAAAATGATAGTTAAATTCCGGGAAGACCACATTGTTCGCTTGGAGAGATTACATAAAGAAGCCGGTGGAATTTTATTGCCAAAAGAGCAAGATGATCTGCTCAGTGACTTGAGGGAGGAAGTGCACATACTCAGAGAACAGGTAAAGTCTTTGTTTTTTTTTTTTTTTTGTGAGGTAGCTCACTAGTTATAGTGCTGTGGTGGGTAAATACAGGCATTTTAGGAAAGTCAGGCAGAAGAGCAGAAGATGGGTGGTGGGTTCCCTTATAGCAGCATCTCAAAAGCATGGGGTTTCCCTATGGAAGAGACAATGGCTGGGTTTAGAGCTTGAGTTAGCATAAGAGGAGAGTTTAGTAAAGGTGATGTCATGGTAGGAGCTTGCCACAGGCCACCTGATCTGGGTTAGGCAGAGGACCAAGTTTCTTTTCAGACTTCCAAGGAAGTCTCCAAATCACAAATCCTCGTTCATATGGCAGACTTCAAGCTCTATGACATCCGTTAAAAGGGAAAGACAGCAGGATGCCAATAATGCAACGGATTTTTGAAGGATAATATACATGCCAGGATGATGTGTTCCTGGAGCTGTTTGAAGAACAGCTTTGGGTTATTCAGGTGTCTGGTAGGTGTGGTATCATTTGTGAGGCAGTTTTGAAGAACAAAGAAACCCAAGAGAGAAGGCAAAGTCTTGAAAAACAATTTCCTCCAAGCACACAAGTAGAGGAAAGGAGTAAAATCTCTTGGCAGCATAGCGTAAATCTGTAGCTCATAATTGAGCTTCAAAGGAAAAGGGAGGAGGAGAAGAAATGAAGTTTAGGACATTCCTTTACTGACTACAGAAACATTACTATGGCTTGCAAGGATAGTGTTAAGAAAGCCAAGGATAAAATGGAAAGGGTATCAGGAGCAGCAAGAAAAGCATCCTGCTGTTTTATTACCAGTAAAAGAGTAAACGCATAAGATGTAAACTCACTGTCTTGAGAGTAGATTTCAAGGCAGTAACAAAATTAACCAAAGAAAAATTGAGTAGTTTTAACCACTGTGGGGAGCACCTCTTTTCCTTTTCCATTACAGTTTAATCCTTATTAAAAGTGGTTGAGAAACAGCTAGATAGCTATAGCATTGTCTGGAAAATAAAAGCTGTTGAATAAAATATTGATTACCACAGATGGAACAACACCCACGAATTGCAAAGTATGCCATGGAGAACCATAATCTCAGAGAGGAGAATAAAAAACTTCGTTCTTTACAGTCAGTTAAAAAGGCCCAAGAAATTGATGCTCAGACCATTGCAGAGCTAGAAAAAGCTTTTTTGGAAGCTTCAGCCACAGAGAAAAGTACTGGAGGTAAAAATAAGCTAATGTTTTCCAGTTAAATGTGCTTATTGTGTTTCTGCTGTGTGCAGCATAGTGTTGAAAATATCTGTCTTGATGTATTTTTGCCTTCCTCAAAGTGGTACCTGAAGACTGATAAAACAATTTTACTTAATTGTATTCATGTTGGCCTTCAAGCAATAGGGACTTTTGATTTGCATCTTGTGAAACCCATCTATCATCTCATCTTGAGGTCCTTAGCTATCATGAAGACTGCAGTTATATTAATTATTACTGGTTTTCATGTGGACTGTTGCCAATACCTATTTTTGTTGATCTCAATTGCTGTTGTGCTGTTCAAAAGCCCACAAACACTTTCATTTTAGTAAAACTTTAGGTATTTGAGCTGCTGTGTGATTTCAGAGGGTCTGTGTTTGTTCTTTAGGTCACCGCTTATATTCCACCACTGTGTCAGTGGAAGGCAACTCGCTGGCATCTGTCGAAAGGCTGAAAGCTCGTCTGCTGCAGACCCAGGCTGAACTGGCAACTTCAAAGCAAGAATATGAAGAATTTAAAGAGCTAACCAAGTGAGACAAAACAGTGTTGAAATATCTGTAATTAAATGATTTTAAGTCATTACTCATATCGATTTTTGAAAGACTCAGATCCTGATTATACTGACTTAGTTTGTTCTTTGCATGTAAGAAAGGGCCAGATTAAGAATAATGGCATGCACACACAGGATGTATTCCTGTTGAACCTGGTTATTCCCAGAGTAGGGAACAGCCAACATTAAATCTGAAGGTCTGTTTGCACTATTGCAGGTTTCTTTGGCTTTTCCAAAGCCACTCTTGATAGTAAGACGCAGAAAAATGCTTCACACCATGCAGGAGATGGATGTACCCTTTAATTCTGGTAGTCACCGGCTTAACAGCACCGTGAGAGTTTGGCTTAGTTTCCATGTAGAGCAAATGTTTTTCAGTAATTGTAATATTACAGGTGGAGGCACTGACAGGAGGTAGGAGTTGATGGGCTAGGGAAGAATTAGAGGGGGTATTTGGGGGGTTGTTTCTGTGCAACAGTGGTTTTTAATATAATCACTTAAAGTCTGCAAGTTTGAGTCACCATAAATGTAGCACCCCAGAAAAACTCTGGATGACCTGTTGGTTAATTTTTTATCTCAACTTCAAAGATTTTTAAGAAGGCAATAAAACTGTTATCTTGAGACATGTTAGGGGAACAAAGGTTTAATTCACATCAGAGCAAAGACATGGTCTCAGTAGTACATTTAGATCCATTTGCTTTGGCATCTAAACATGAGGTAAGAGTCTACTTTGCCCTTATTAACGTAGTTAAGAATTTACTGTCATTGTTCTCCTGGAGGGCAAGCACAAGATAATGGGAATGGCCTCACTAATACCTTCAGTGTTCATAGGCATTTGAATAATACATGACTTCACTTGACTAACCCTGTCAACCCGGGCTTGCACACACCCCATGGTCTCAGCTGCGAGCANATGACTTCACTTGACTAACCCTGTTTCTGAAAAATTCAGATCTTGTAACTGCAGATACAAGAAAAAAAGCATTTCCTGCAAATGTAATGCAAACCTGTAAGGCAAAAGGGACCTGATTTTTTTAAAATTTATTTTAATTGTACCTAACAATGTTGCTTTCTGTTGATTTCAGTGAAATTAGAGTGTAATTCTAAAAGCATCAGACACAGTTTTGCCTCCCCTCTTCTATTTTTTCAAAGTAGCTTTTAATATCCTTTTTGCTCATTGAGGCAATTGTACAAATCTGTATTTTTATTGTTAGATTTCTTTGTAGCTGTAGTGGTTATCACATTCGCCGAATTTGTTTTGTGAAACGTAGTGTGGGGATCTAACTTTCATTTTTAGTGGAATAGGATTAAAAGAAAGGCAAAGCAGGCTCAACTTAAAAATAGAAACAGTTAGATTTATTAACATACACTAAAAGGTAAACAAACAAAAACCAACCATG
>WBMY01018180.1:283183-303892 GCA_013397315.1 Donacobius atricapilla | reverse complement strand
CCTCCGATTTAGCCTTTCTTCTCTCTTTGAGGAGGGGTAGAGTTTAAAATAGTCTCAGTCGGTGTTAAGAAAGAGTTAATGTTCAGGATCCTGCCCAGGCTTGCACACACCACATGGTCTCAGCTGCGAGCAGCACCATCTCTGAAAGCCTTAAATCCACGAGCTGTAGAAAAAGCTCAGAAACGGCGGCCCGGGTCTTCTGTCCTTTTCCACCCCTCGGTCTTATGGGGTGCATTTTTAGCCCAGCCTGGGCTCAGTGCTGGTCTCCGGGGACTGGGGGAGGGGGCCGGGGCCATCTCCTTCTGCGGCCATCTCCTTCGGCCGCCAATACAGTAGCAAATCCTATGAGCTTTATAAATAATAGCATTATGTCCTACTGAGGTTATCAATTCAGCAGTTCATCAGTTGTTCCATATTGCAGTAGGCTACTTATATTTTTATATATTGATTATTTTTTTGCCCATTAAATATATTTGTATTTTAGGTATTCCATGTTTTGTGAATGTCTTGCTTTCTTGGTAGTATATGTGTATTTTATTATCAGTTACCAACGTTTTCTTCGTGGAGTGCAGTCAAACGGAAATGTGTTTTTCAGCAGAGTCACTAAGTTTCACCAAATTTAAACTTGTTTCCATTTTCAGAGTAACTGAAACTTTACATGCAAGTGTAACTATCTGCTGTAACTGAATAAAAGTAGAGTAAAACAGAACTTTCACAAAAACAACATCTGCTAATTTTTCTGCTGTCTAATTGCAGTAAGAACTAAAGTTCTACTCTGTTCCCTAAGTTTTGCTGCAGATGCCAAGCATGTGAGGGAAAATGACGGCATTAAATGCCAATAGATGAAATAGTATATTTCCATTTGTCTATAGACTTTGACCCTACCATTGTGAGAGTAATGGCAACTATCACAGTAACAGTGTGTAGCTCTGCAAAATACCTAGTGAAAATTATTTCTTAATTTCTGCTCAACTGTTGGATTTCAGTTAAAGTACCCTTAGAGAGCAAAATAATCTTAACATAGCAGCACTTTCAGGAAAAAAGTCTTTAAAGGATTTTCTTTAATCCTGGCAAGCTCCAGTTCAGACTTCTCATATAACTGGATAACATTTTTAAAGCTTAAAACCATATTGGTATGGGTGATATCACTTTCTCATAAAAGGAACTGCAGAGGTCTCAGCTTATTTCTACCATGTAATGGATTTTTTTTCTGACATGTTTAGTTATCCATCTGCTTGCTTCATTATGCAGGCGCAAATAAGCTGCTTAGCTTTTTAAGTTTTTATATGTTATTTTTACTTTTTAATACAGCAGTGGTGGCTTTCTTCTGAAAATAATTCATTTCGGTGTTTGGGTAAAAGTTCAGCTGCAGTTTGCTCATTGACAATACTGCAGCATATCCTTGCTTAAAGGAAAGCACACTCATGAAGTAGTTTTGACAGTAGCAAAATACTTCCTAAACAGGAAAAAACAGATGGAACTGGAATCAGAGCTTCAATCCCTTCAGAAAGCAAACCAGCACCTTGAAAACATTCTGGAGGCAACCAAAGCACACAAGCGCCGAGAAGTCTCTCAGCTACATAAGCTACATAGAGAAAGTCTTAAGGTATGGGAATAAGTTTATTTAAGGCCACATATGCTTACTCCTGAGTTGTACAAGAGTACAGACGGTCATTTGTGTGATGCCTTAGCCTAACTAATCTTCTGGAATGTTCGCCATGTGTGATAAACCAAATAGGCCACCTTTTGTTCTGGAGCATTAACTGAATGACTGCTACTGTCATCAGATGACAAATTTGAAGAATAGTAGTTCAGAACTAGCCACTTTAAACATTTTATTTCATTATTCTGCTTATAGAATTAAGAAATACAATACCAGACAAAGTCTTAATTTCATGTTACAGTTAAAATAAAGACTGCTTTGTAATCTTTGTAACAGAACATAACCACTCCAACTAAAGCTTACCAGCTACGGTCTCGCCTTGTGCCGCGAATAAGCCCAGATTATAATTTTGAAGATTTTCAGCATTCTGAAGAGATGATGGATGACATTCTGAAAGAGCCAGTTCCTCTAGAGATGAGTGAACAAGCATGTGAAGCCATTGCTGGGGAGCTCAAAGTGGCACAGGTAAATGTTCTGAATAAAACGTAAAGTGTATGTGCAACCTTATTACAAAGCAGGCTTTGCCATGAAGTAGTACCCCTGCACCAAGTGCATTTTAATTTACATGGGAAACTGAAGCCTCTCATTAATACTTAACACTAAACAATTCTCTATACATTGTACTTGAAAGAGGATTTACCAAAAAAATACTGAAAGTGATTTGAGGGCTGAATATCATAAGTAGTTTATTGCAGGATGTTCATACTTCTTTTCTATTTAAACCTGATAACTTGTCTCTGAGGAGTCCTCTATAAGTTGACAGCTACATTTGATACAATACAAAAGCTTTTAATATATAATACTGCATTATTTGAAGAAACCTGCCAAATAATGCTTGGCCACCATTATACATTGTCTTGTATCTTTTCCAGTGGGCAGGGAAAGTCTTTTGTGGCATAGAAGAGCACTACAAATTTATCTGAACTACCCTCTAGAAGCTGGAACTAACTTCAGTGCATGTAAAACCCTGGCACAACAGCCAAAACCCCTCTTTGACGCTTACGGTAGTGCAGAGATCCTGTAAGGAGTTTAACTAGTGTATGTTTTGCATAGCTTCTTTTTAAAGCCTTATTTTTCCAAGATGAACATGTGTCTGAAAACAAGGTGTTTATTGGTTTCAGTCCTTGTATTCACCGGATTTTCTTGTGTTTTGGCAGTTGAGTCAGAAATAGGAGAAATCAGCTACTTAAGATACCGGTTTATTTTTGAGTGTTCTGTTTTCTGTTGGCTCAGGTCATAAAAATAGAAACTTGTTGACTTTTTAATATGCACAGACTGCCATATGGCATGTGAAAAAAAGTGCAAGATTGGTGCTCTAATTTTGTGTCTGTTGTGTCACAGGAGCAACTGAGCATAATGCAGACAAAGCTGGATGAAGAGGAAAGCAAGAATATAAAACTTCAGCAGCATATTAATAAACTGGAGCATCACTCTGCACAAATACAGGAGGTGAGAGAACAATGTAATATAGGGCTCATGTATAACTATCATACAGTTATACTGCTGTGTTGTCTGGTGAGGTCTTGCAACGTTACTTGCAGTTGGACAGATTTATGTAGCATCATAACTCAGAGCTGTGCAGGAAGACAAGGACGTAAAATCATGGAATAGATTGTTTTGGTTTAAAGGTCATCTAATCCAACACCCCTGGAGTTGGAGTGAGCAGAGAAGATTCATTTAACATAACAGTGCAGCTTTGAGTTTGGTTTTGTTTTAAATCTTGTGAATCTGAGCCTGCTTGAGCTTAAATTTAAACAAATAAACACTGTTGTGGTTGGGTTTGGCCAACTTCATGATTTCTGGAAAACAACTGTAGTAACAAGGAAATTTTAAACTTTGGATTCCTGAAAATACTCGCCTCTGTTGGAACTACTTATCAAATATTTGCAAGTCTTGCTTAATTGCTAGGGTGGATTTATCATAGAAAAGGAAATATTCCAGATCAGTCTCACTTCTGATCTCTATGATATCAGCTCATAAGCTGTGGGTTCCTTTTAAAGGAACTTTTAGATAAGGTAAGGTCTTCAGTTATATAAATTATTTTTTTCCTTGGACTTTGAGGGATTTCAGAGTCACCAAATACTGAATTTAAAGAAAAATGTGTTTATAATCAGTTGATAAAACACTTTAATTTATCATTACATTATTGTTATAGTGTGTGATTTACCCACTCCTACATTTGCTTCTATTTAAAAAAATTTACTTTTCTTTTCAAGCTTCTTTCATCTGAAAGGAATGACTGGAGTAAAGAGCGCCAGGAGCTCCTTGAACAGATAAAATCATTTGAAAAGCATCTTCAAGAAAGTCAAAACAAGGCTGATAGTAAGTCTTTGTAATACTAAAATTTCATTAAAGTTTTGAGGTGTTTGACTGTTTTAAATCAACAATAGCGTGCTGAGTAACTATTCAGGTTGTTAGATATACTGTTTTGATTTTTCTTTGCTTTCTTTATTAAAAAAAATCTTTAATACTTGCAGATCATCTTTGCCTAGTCTTGCACAGTATACAATATTCAAAATGGTTCTGTACTCTGAATGTGAAGGAGGTACAAGATATGGTATTTTAAAAGACAGTATTAAATAAAAGTAAAGGATAAAACCTCTGTTGTCTACAGAAATTAGTGATATTGTCTGGAATGCTTTTGATTTACCTTTACTCCTTAAAGTCAGTGTTTTGTTGACCTTTTCCACTCACAAAGCCTTTTTGTGTGACTGAGTCCACTGAAAACGTGCAGAGGTTTGTGAGACTCTCCCAGCAGGTTCTGTAGCATTGTGTGTCCTATATCTAGCACAGTTTTCCAAATAACACGTAAATTATTTTGGGGTTTTTTGACAGTATTAAAAAGTGAAGTCCATGACTTGCGCATTGTCCTGCAGTCTGCAGACAAGGAGCTATCTGCTGTAAAATTGGAATATAATGCCTTTAGGGAAAGGCAAGAGAAAGAAATAAGTCAGCTTTCTGGTAGACATATGGATGTACAGTTCCAGCTGGACAGCGTCAGGTGTGTTGGCAGTTTGATACAATGCTTTGTCATCCCTTCTCAATGCATCCAGTGATTTAGTCATCCTCTCCTGTATGTGAACTTACACTTAATATGTTCTCTTTGGAGTTGTTTTGTCTTTGTCCTTTGCTTGTTTGTTTGGGGGAGAGTATTCATTTGTTCAGTTTGTTGGATTGGGGTTTTTTTACTCAGTTCTTTCATGCCTATTTGAGGCAATATGTTGGAATTATTAAAAATAAAACAAAATGTGCCTGCCTTAATTTTGTTTTCCTATATCATTTTCTCATTAAATAGGATATATCTATAAACTTGCTGCTCTCCAAAAGTTAAGTGAATAGTTTGTCAATCTGGTCACATGAAGCAGGTGACATAAGGATGCTGCTCTAAAAATACAAGCAGAACAAAATCATAAAAAATAACTGAAGTTTGAGTATCAAAGCCAGAAAAGCTCATTGCCTTGTCTGCAATAACTGCCATTATTACTAGATGAAAATTAGTATTGTTTTTAATTACTAATGTGATTTAGTTATATTGGGGTTTGTTGCTGTTTTGTTAAGTTTGTTTTGTTGTGCCTTGGTTTTATGTTTTGGATTTGATTTTTGTTCCTGGAAAAATTAACTACATTTTATGTTATAGTAGTCTTAGCTGAAGTAATTTTTTGAGTGAGACAGTGTAAGACCAGGAACCCAGAACTGTGAAATTAAATGCTGTGGTTGTATTCGTGCATTCTGTGTTAGCAGAAACAGTGTTTGGAGAGTATCCTTTCTCTCTGTATAATATTTGAATTTTTTAAAATATAGTTGATTGGAGTATTTTTATAAGGACACAAACCCTTACTAGATTGTTTGGCCTGGATTTTTTTATGAAGGCTAGAACATGAAAAGATTCTTGAAGAAAAGGCAAGCTTGCAGGATGATTACGACAATTTGCAGGAAGTAGCCAAGTTTGAGACGGACCAGCTGAAGCAACAACTTGAGGACAGGAAACAAGAAGCAGAAGCAATGAAAACTGAGCTTTGTGTAAGACAAAGGATTTTAAAGGACTTGATTATACAGAACCCAGGTTGCTTAATTCCAGTTATTGTATCACTGATAACATTCTGCAGTCGTAATACGTTTCTTGGTGATTTCATTTGGAAGATGTACCCAAATTCCTTTTCAAAACTTGGTGCAAGATTTTTGCAACCATAGCCTGCTAGAAATATCCAATAGCATTATGAATAATAAGCTTTTAGGGTGAAGAAATTGCTCTGGAAATGTTGAGGGAGATGGGTTAATTAGTAAAGGACTAAGCAGCTTCTTTGGAAAAGAACCCTGACATTGATATGCTTTTATCTCAGGGGCTAGCCAAGACTAGCCTAATTATTCTATCTTTACAAAGCAGTTTCTTAAAAATCTTCATAGTGGATGTGATCTTGTTAAAATGATCTATGGCTTGTGGTGGATCACTGTCCTGCAATTTAGTTGATGCTGTCCTTGAAAGCCTATCAGACTGCAGTGACTGCAAAACAGCAGCAAGGTTTCTCAAGGGCTTTTGCAAATAATTTTGCCTGCATTTCTGCAGGGTATGCAGTACCTGCTTGGCAAGTTTGATATAAATTTTCCTTAATAGTGTGTAACAAAATACTGACAGATTAAATGTTATTGGTTTAAATTCCATATATTTCTGTATTTTGAACAAATATAGAATTTTAAAATGGCCCCAAATCAATTTATAATTGAAAATTCAAATTTTTTCCCTTTATAGCCTTGGATATTGAGGAACATCATAGCCATATGAAATTATTATTCATTTCAGGTGAAAAGATGCAATTACCTGACATAAAACAGGGTTTGCTTTTGAACTTCTTCAGGACAAACTAAGGATCTTCTACTTTCCAGTTAAGGTTTTTTGGAGTGGTTGGTTTTTTTCAGTCATCTTAAGGATTTGTTTAGATTTTTATTTTGTTTTAGATTGCTCTAGAGACCTTATATTCTAACTTCTTATAGCAAACTTATATTTTGATATTCCAGAACCTTTTGCAGCTTCTGAAAACAGAAAAAGAACATAATGAAAAACTAACATTACAATTACAAGAAGACAAACAGAACAATTCAAAGTAAGTTTTAATTAGCAGTGGGGTTTATTTTCATCTAACTTCATTGGTGCTATATGTTGTATTCAGATGGGGATCCCATTTTTAGAGGTGTTTTTCTCCAGATGGGTTTTTCATTCAAAACAGAACAGCAATTCATTTTAATTTAAAGTAATTTCGTTGTATAGTTTTTCATGTCCAAGATAAAATTCTGCCACTAATAGCCGTGTAAGGCTAGTAACTAACGTATTAGTCTTTTGTATAGCACTGAGAATGTAATAACTGAAGAATTCTTAAAAGATTAAGAACAAATAGAATAAACTCATATCACTTTGTTCTTGTTAAAGTTCTCTTGCATTTCTAGTGAGAAATATAATCAAAACATGTTTTTATTCACCAGGGAACTCTTGAAAGTACTTGAAAAAGCACAGGTGGAGAAACCATTTTCAGAAATGGTGACACGGTGTGAGCAACAGGTACAACAGCAGATTTGAATATGAGAATTGTGTGTTCATGGCTTTTCTTGGGCATTAATAACAATTTTATTGGTGTACTGACTGTTAGGCTGATTACCAGCAAAATAAATGTAGAATGCTCAGGCTCCATATTTTTTTAGGTAAGGTTAACAACTTCCTTTATTTTTTTTTCTTCATGACAAAACACACCAAAGGTACTGAAGATGCTTCTTCACAAATATTATTTCCTCTAGGAAGCAAAACTGAGGACATTGGAACAAGAGCTGGCTGCTGCTGAAGAGACTATTGCTTCTTTGAAGAAGACAAACGATACAGATAAGGTTTGGGGCTATTTCTCTTACTGATACGCTGTCTAGTGGTTAACTATGTTCTGTAGTGGAGATGAAAGACCAGAGCCTCCCTGTACTGCTTAGTAATTTTGTGCTTTTACACAAAATTATAGCCAGGTAAAATAAATCCTGCCTTTTACAAGCATGGAGTTTGTAGGGAGGTAGGAAACTGGTATGAGAGAAAAGACAAGTTGACTGAAGGTTAAATGAAAAAAAAATGAAGGTAAAACTGTCTACTGAACAAGACATTCAATGCCTAAACAATGCATAATTCCTCAGATGATTAATAGAGCCTTCCAGTTGGGGCTCTGTTGTAATGGGCAGATGGAAAAGGTAAGAAAGGTGTTGTAAGAATGTGACTGTGCATCACATTATCTTTATTAATAAAATCAAAGCACTTCTTTATGTAAAGAAATGTAAAAATCAAAGCACTTCTTTATGTAAAGACTGTTGCAGTATGAAAGCTTAAATAGCCTGAGTTCCCCTAGTGCAAGCAGCATATGTGCTGTCTGTAAAACAGGCGTAAGAAATCACACGGTGCATTTACTACCTGGTATGATGCAACGGTAAGTATTGCTTTTCCCATCATAAACCCAAAAATCTGACATGCATAAGGTCAGCACCACCTAGTATTGTCAGCCCAGTGGTGTTTTTTCAATGTGCCTCTTTCCATTACAAACAAATGTGCCCTTAAATTATAGTAGCTCTGTTCTCCTATTAGTAACATTACAGTTATTATAACATTATTAGTTCTCCATTACAGCCTAAGACTAAATCAACAGGCCAGACTTCTCTTCTAATGAACACTGCAGGTTATTTAGCTCTTTGTTTATGTGCTTAGAACAAAAGCCAGTGATTTAGCAACAAATTTTCTGTTTATTCTTTACATATGCCACTTGAGGACTCATTTTCACCTGATTGATTGAAGTCTGGGATTGACAAATTATATACCAAAAAAAGTCCAGTAACATATTATATGAATTTTATATGTATTTTATCAGGATTCATTTTTTTTATGTTACAGGAAGTTGTAACTGACTTGATGAGACAAATCCAGGAGCTGAGGTCTTCAATTAATCATAAAACTGAGTCCATAGATGGGCTGACAAGAGAGCTCGAGGATATAAATGTATGTTCTGTCATTTTGAAGGACATGGTATCATTCTTTAGAAATGGGAGGCTATGACATGTCTTATCATGGGTCTCAAATAGTATAACTTGCTGTAGTGTTTTAGAAGGAAACTTCTTTGTTTTGACACATTGAAATCTTCTGAACATTTTATGCCTAAGGCTGTCTAAAAAACTGAACCATCTCCACATGGTGGGTAAAAAGCTGTCTCTAAAGGGACCTATTCACATCCTGTAAACTCCACTCAGCTGACATTTTCTCAGAAATTGGCAATTTAGGATCTCAACAATTGAAGCTGAACTGTAAATTCATTTTTGATGGAGTGAATTTTTATGTTGCTGGTATTACTGTGTTTTACATCTGGAAACAAGTAGAAAGAACTAAAACTGTGTATTTGAATAACTGAATAAATATGATGCTTCTGCTTTATTAAAATAGGTCTGGTTTGCAAACTGATAGAGCAACCGACAGAATGCTTTACATAATATATTATGTAAAGTGTCAACTATGAATTCAAAAGGTTCTATAGATAAAGGTTGATGCTGATTTCTAAATATGGCTATCTCTTTAATAATGGTTTTAGTGGGTAATATGTATTGTGCTGGCTAATTCATGTTAATAATCTTTTGATATCATTCTGACAACTAATCTCTTAAATAACAGTTTGTATAATTTAGCAAGTAAAATATATCATTCTGGTTTGTAGTCATTGACACTAATTTCTAAATGTAGTTGTCATCATAAGATTTGTTCTGTACATTTATTTGTCTCCTGTTTGCCAACTTTATCTGATAACATGTTTTTTCTAAAATATTTTAAATTTACTTGAATGCTTTTTGTAGTACAAGTATAATATTGTTCTGGCTGCAAAAGAAGAAAGCAAGGGAATCATAGAAGATCAGGAAAAGAAGATTGAAGAACTGAAGGAAGCCTTGGAAGGAAGAGAGATAGCTGATAACATTGAGGTAAAAAACCTTAATGCTGGTGTATTATGCTTATTTGTTCAATCACACCAATTGGATGTGGTTTTGCTTAAAATGTTCATGTAAAACTTAACCTCATTTTAGTTCAAACTATAGCTAGGTAAGCTGTTCTTAAAAGAATTTTTCATGAGATACTTGACAAATTCTGTTAAATTATCATGTTACTTGACATGAATATTTTATAAGCTACTTCTTAAAAGCCTATGCTAAGAACCTGGTTTAATTTCGTTAAGGCCACTAAGGAATCATCAGCTGAATTTAATGGCAGCTATAGATGATGCAGATGAGAAATTAAAATAGGTAGACGAATATATTATGTTCTACAGCGTTTCTTCCCCCACTGCACTATATTCAGCAATATCTTTTCTTTACTCATAATTTTAACTAAAAGCTCCACCTGCTGGAAACAGATCTAGGGCGCACATTTGGTTCAAATAGTGTTTTGCTTTTTAATATTCTATTGTTCTTTAACTCTGTCTTTTCTATTACTGCTGTCACCATTATATTTTTGAACATGTCCATCAGTCAAAATATTAGCACCTCCTTACATGTAATTTCTACATGATCATCTGTGATTAGATTTGCTAGTCCAATCATATAGCACCAATAAAGTCTTCCAGGGAGGTGTGTGTTTCTCAAAGGACATTAAACGTAATGGAAATGTGTTTTAAAATAAACAGACTGCATTCATTAATAATCATTAAATTAATAATAATTAATTAAAGGTGAAATTCTGAAACCCAAAGCTGAGTTGTCTGGCAAATGGACCACTTTGAGGTTTTTGGCTTTTTTTAACTGAAGTGCCATTTCCCTTTTCTATGTTATCCTTGGATATATCTGGCTCCTGATAAAATTAGTGTTTCTCCTTTATACTTCAGTTACTAATTTCTTCATGCTTTCTTAACTGAACAAGAAGAACTAATCACAGGTGGCATTTAAAATACTAAATGAAGTATCTCCTTTTGTTTTAACACATCTTCTTTAGGTATGATGCCCCATCAGATAGGATGGGAGTATAGCTCCTAGAATAAATCCAAAGGTATCTGTGGGATATCAGTGCACCAAAAAAGCTGTAATCGCTCCAGTGTGGATTAAAATCTATACATTCTTTTCTGGTTTCTTATTTAGAGAATTGTCTGTCTTTTAAAATACATATTATATTTCAAAATAGTAATTAATTTCAAAGATCTTCCACTAGGATCTTAATTGTCACTATACTGGGGAAAAGTTCTCATTTTTGTTGTGCAATCAAGACCAAGGATATGAAAACATGCTAAAATAAATTTATAGATGAATGCTGGCTACAATTCATGATGAAAAAGTAGAAGGAAAAGGATATGCTTGTAGCTGTTATCAGTCTTGGCACTAATGACAAAACATTTTGAAACAACTGACTTAGAGCATTAACTTTAACATTTCTCTTTTCACTCAACAACTTAAAAATAGAGGGACCTTCTGTGTGAAGAGTTGCGTCATACTGCTGATCAGCTGATAAGTCTGACAGAGGCCTCTAAGAAACACGATGCATTGCTCCAGTGTGCACAGGAAGACATAGCAAAGAAAGAAGCTGTAATCCAGGAACTCAGGGAACAGGTAAAACAAAGAAGTTTGCACAGTTAGCTCATTGAGAGGGAGCTGTGGTCAATTGTAGCTTCTGAAAAAGGTTTCACTTGTCCTTTTAGAGCATCTGGTAGATAGTACTCTTGGTGAAGAGAAATGCTCTTCCTTGTAAAAGGAAAGTAGTAGTTCAAAAACTTCTGAACAAAGATTAGGTAACTTTTAATGTTTTGGAAATGTTTTCTAGAGATCACAAAAATGTTTACTCTGATAGCAGAGTAAAATTATCAGTACCTATAAGAACAGAGCAGCTTCAGGTTATCAGTAGTGTAACCTAGGGGATTACTTTTTCCTCTGCTTAACATTTATCCAACAAACGGTATCATTATGCAACAGAGATAACTGTTGAGCTCTGTAAATTATGCAGTGGTTTGGAGCTGCTGCAGACTAAATAGCTATGTTAAATCTTTGTTCCAATTTTAGTTCTAGTTGTTGCAACTCTCATAGTGCTAAGCAATATATTTGTGTTGGCAAAGCCTCTAATAAGTTATTTTTTGAAAGAGTAGTTCTTTAGTCAAGTTAACATATCCTCTTGGGGAAACTGATCAAATCTATACCACTAAAATCTTTGCATGAAATCATGTTTTGACCAGTAATGTGTGTCAACCAAGTTTGTAACAGTTTTTTTGTTCCGTGTTAGCATGCCCTTTCAAAGGTAGATTGTGTTAGCCAGGCAAGAAAATCAAATACTAACAAGAGCAGAATTCAGATGAATGACAAAGTAATTAGATGTATAGATGCTTTCAAAAATGCTCATTGCATATAACTGTTGAAAGTTTAGCAGTGATTAACTAAATGTAGAAGAGTTATGAAAGTGAAGTCTTTGTTAATCTAAAATAACTTCTGGTACTTAAGGTTGCTCAAAATAGAGATCTGAGTGTTATTTTGTTTCCTATTTTGTGTGTATTATGAGCTACTTGAATTCTCACTGTGTTTCTAATAGTTGGACAAAATGACAGAGGAACTGGAGAACAGGAAGAATGAATATGAAATGAAAATGAAGCAAATAGATTGCTTTGTGGACTCATCTTCAGTAACATTTCCTCAGGTATGGCATTTGAGAGAAACATTTTCACATAGTTTGCAATTATTGATGATTTGTCTGCCAGGAATTTATTAATTTATGTCTCCAATGAAGTATTAAAACATGTAATCAATACATCAGGAAAACAGTCCTTTACTGATGGTTTGTGTGGTTTGATTTTTTTGACTTGCCAGTGTCCAAAAACTCCTCCTAATTTTAATTTGGCCAAGCTTTTGGAAACTCATGAGCAAGAAATAGCTGATCGAAGGGCCTCAGCAATAAATCTGGAGCACCTTGTGCATGAACTGAATGAAGAACGAAGAGCAAAAAATGATGAAATTCTAAGGCTGAAGGTACTATGAGTTTAATCTCTGCTGGCAATTTGTAAGGTCAAAATGAGACAGACTGCAGAGTTCAGTTTTTTAATGAGCTCTGCTTAGTTGTATGTCCATTAAAGCAGGAAGGCAGGTTTTGGTTTTCGCTTTACCTAGGCTGGGAACAAGTGGTGACAACTTGCTTGCAATGTCTATATATCTCATTTTCCCAAGGACTGTTTTGTGTTCATGAATGTCAAAATGGTAACATCATTTTTGCTGCTGAAACAGTTCTCAATAGTTGCTGCTGAAACTATTCTCAAGAAAGTTTTTAATGCAACTATAGATTGAAGGGTGATGCAGATATGTACCACAGAACCATGCTTGTTTTCTGATAAATAATTGTCTTCTATTTTACTCAAAAACATGTTTAACTGGAAATGAAAACAGGAATCACAATTTGGTCTTCAGATAAAATGTTTCGAATTTCACTTGCTTAGGAACAATTAAATGAGTTGGAGAACTTGCGTCTGGAAATGCAGATATTGGTGGAGAACAACAGGAGTTTACAGAGCCTTAAAGAAGCTCAGAGACCAAGCAAGAACAGGTAAAGTAACATAAAACACAAAAAATCTCTCTTCACTTTAAATAATTAAGATAAAGTTTACAGGTTTTATTTGAAATAGCATTTTACATTGTTTGCCTGTTTAGAGATTGACTCAAACTTTCCTATGAAAATTATTTACTGGCTTGTAAACTTTATGGCTCTTAAATCACAAGTCCTTAAATGCAACTAAATTTTATAAAGGAAATGGAAATAATGCAAAATCATTATATGCATAGTAATTCCTGGGTATTATATATTGCTGTGTCACTTGTGTAGTTATGGATCCAGTCCAAATGAATGCAAGGGAAGTTTCAATACAAACATAAATGAAATTTTAAAGCCTCCAATATGCAATTAACCTTTGGTCTATTCAAACCACAACTCCTATCAACTAAAAAGAGCAGGAAATTCTTAGCGCATGTTCAAATTATATCCCAAAGTCCCAAGTCAGGAATGCAACAAGTGAGGAACATAAAAGTAATGCTTTTTCTGTGGAAAAAATTGGTCTACAAAACCTACATAAACTATGAAAAACAAAGTCACAATCCTGTGTTCTATGGCAGTGTAACCATTGTTGTTTGCCTGTGATTTCCATTTCAATTCACAACACTATTTCAAATGTCTGTTGCGAACTAAGCAGAAAGCCTTAGAAACAGCATCATTGTTTCAGTAATCTACCTGATCTGTTCACAAGATTTAAAGTTACTGAAAATAGTTGTTTTATTGTAATTTAATGCAATTATAAAACTCTTAACCAATTAAGTTTTTTTCCATATGACACACACTACAAGGATGAAGTTGGTTTGTGAGTTATTTTAATTGTATGTGGTTTCTTATTTCCATCCAATGTCATGTCAATTAAAAACTAACAAAATAACAATTAGTGAAGTTTTTTGAATACAAGAAGCTTTTACCTTCTAACTTGGCAAGACCAAGAGGGCAGTGATCTTGTAAGAAGTCTTCCTGCAGTCTTCATACATATGAAGATTGTGAACTAATAAAATATGTACCTCCATCCCAAAGCTGGTCTTGCGGTTTAATGCCAGCTAGCAGCCAAACCCCACACAGCTACTCGCTCACTCCCCCACCAGAGAGGGAGAATCAGGAGAGCAAAACCTAGAAAACTTGTGGGTTGAGATAAAGGCAGTTTAATAGGGGAAGCAAAAGTCATGCACCTACACAAGTAAAGCGAAACAAGGGATTAATTCACTGCTTCCCATGGGCAGGCAGCTGGTCAGCCATCCCTGGAAGAGCAGGGCCCCATCACACACAACGGTGACTTGGGAAGACAAACACCATCACTCTAAACATCCCTTCTTCCTTCTTTCCCCCCTCCCTCCCCCCCCCACACTTTACTATGCACTGAGCATGATGCTGTATGGTCTGGAATGCCCCTTTGGTCAGCTTGGGTAACCTGTCCTGGCTGTGTCTCCTCCCAACCTCCCATGCACCCCCAACTTCTTGGCCAGTGTGGCAGCATGGAAAGCAGAAAAGGCCTTGGCTCTGTGTAAACCCTGCTCAGCAACAATAAAAATATCTTTAACACTATCAACCTTATGTTCAGCACAAATCCAAAACACAGCCTTGTAATGGCTGCTGTGAAGATGATTAATTCTACCCCAGCCCAAACCAGCACAGCTGTCTGACAAACAGTGGCACATTTATTACATTTGTAATTGTTTCAATTCAAACAATCATTTCTCTATACTCTGATGAAAGAAAATGTGTTTTGAAGTTTAAACCCTTCTAGAGTTGTTTCGTGATGTTCAGTATTTTGAGTATGAACATGTGTGAAAACAACTGCACACATTTACTGGTTTAATCTGGATAATATGTTTTTACAACTGGTTTCCTCTGTTTGTGAGAAACCTTTTTTTGCATTCTTGAATTTCCTAGTGATCAGAAACATCCTGATGTTCAGTACCTTAAAGAGAAAGAGGAAGAGATTGCTGAAGAGCGACTTGCCAAGGTATATTATCCTTCTCATGTCAGTTGCTGCTGACCTGCTGTGAAGTATTAATGTGATTTTTTTTGTTGTTGGTTTGGTTTAATTTTTTTGTTTTCATGGCAGCAAAACAAACACCAATTTCTAGTGAATTCTAACAGGCACAACCTGACACTTACCTCTTAGGATTTCTATTCTGGCCTAACACCAGTGAACTGGGTGTCAGATTGCACAATTAGCAAAAGCAGATTCAGATGGCTGACGTAGTTAATCACACACACACAAACACACACTCACACTTTGATTAGAAGGCATGAACTAAAACTCTACTTTATTTGAAAGTCTGACTCCAATATATAGTATCTCTAAAAAGGCCAGGGATTGGGGAAGAAGGTTGATACCTCTCCCCATCCCAATGGTCAGGACAACTGTCCATCAGCTGTCCATATCTCTAAGACAAAGAATGTAAACTATCTTGAAACTACAATAACATTGGCTAGTGTTTACAGACCAGAGTGTGAGAAAGAACCCAAAACATAAAACTGTGAAACCAGAGAAGGCTGAAAAAATCAGGGTGACAGATGGCCAAATCTGACTCATGCCCAGAGTTGGAAAGTGAAGACTGTGTCACTTGCTAATGTCAGGGCTCTGTCAAAAGCAAGTTAATGTCACAGCAGAGNTTTTCCACCCCTCGGTCTTATGGGGTGCGTTTTTAACTTAGCCTGGGCTCGATGCTGCTCTCCGGGGACCCGGGGGTAGGGGAGGAGGCCGGGGCCATCTCCCCCTCTCTGAGGCGTCTGCCGAGCTCAGATGCTCTAGATCGCCTGGCTTTCCGGAGGGCTGGCCCTAATCTCGGCCCCTCGGCCCGGCCACGGCTCCCGGGGCCTCCCGGGGCCCGGGCCCCCCCAGCCCGGCTGCGATATTACCTCATGGCGCGGAGTCCCGGAAAGAGGGCGGGTCTCCCAAGATTCCTGTTTTTAAGCGGTGTCCCAGAGGGTGTACGTACACCTTTTACCTGATTGGCCAGCTTAGCTGTTAGTTCCAAAATGGATTAACAATTGGTTTTTTTTACCATTTATGCTAAACCAATACACTTGCTAATGTCAGGGCTCTGTCAAAAGCAAGTTAATGTCACAGCAGAGATTTCCATGGATGTCCCAGACAGAAGAGCCCCCTGTTAGAGCTCTGCCATGTGTGAGTGGGCAGAGAGACACTGCTGTGGGTCAGCTGTGCTGGCATGAAATCAGAAATAAGTGCCTACAGCAAAGAGATGAACTTAAAGTGAATATTCGAGATGTGAACTACTAGGTATTAGAAGGATCTGGCATGAGATATGTAGCCTCAATTAAGTGATAGATATTTTTAAACATATATATGTGTATATTAAACATTAAGACTGCATCTAATGTTTTTGAACTTTTACAGAATAAAGCAGTGGAAGAAATGCTGAAAATCAAAGCAGAGTAAGTTTAACTGTTCCTTGAACTGGAAACTAGTATTAAACTAATTAATGACAGAAAAAAGATGTATTTAAGCAATAGAAGTCCAAGATCTGAAATGACAAAAGATATAATTTGGAAGTGTTTACACTTCTGCAAGATACCTTGAGTTCTTACTCTTTCTCATCAGTAGGTGGTAGTAGCACCTATTACTAGGTAGCATTATATCAGGACAATCAGTACTTTAATGGGTAGAACCATAAAATTGGAAGGGATATTTTTAACTGCTTAAAATTATTTATATGCAGTGAATTGTAATTGCATTCCTTTTCAAACTAAATTGAAATACTGTTCATTTCTTAACATTATAAATGTTTTATAATTTTAAACACAATGTAATTATTTGGTTTTTATGCTATTTTTTAAAATTTCTGTTGTTCAGCTTGGAAAATGAAAATCTGTTTATTATTTGAGGATTTCTAAATTATATTTGCAGTATAAGGTACGTAGTCCTCAAAATTCAAGTACCTTGTATGGATGTGTACCAAGTTTTGTACCTTGGATGGATAATAGCAAAGAAAGAAAATACTGAATCAGTAGATAAAAATTAGTTTGAAAACGTTTGTCCTGCTGTTCTTTTCCTAATCTGTATTGCTTCAGGATTTATTGTGGCTGAATCTCCTAACGTGAATTATTTACATTTGAGGGAATGCTTTCTATGTAAATAACTTCTTTTAAGGAGGAAGATAGCTATTATGCACACAGTCATTTCAAAAGTAACCTACATCAAATTTTCCAGAAACCCTAGTCTGGAAGTTAGGGATTATTTTGCTGTTTGATGCACTGATTTTGCATTCCTGTCTTGTCTCCAAAACACACTTTATAGCAGTGTTACAATGCATCATATAAGCAACTAATGGACAAAGAGGGAAAATATTCTTTTCTCCTCAAGAAAATATCTTGACAAATGTAGCGAATTAATACTGTTCACAGAGCCGATCTTAAACACCACCCTTCAGTAAAACAAAACTGATGACAAAAATTTAATGTATGCAATATTTGAATTGATCTGCAAAATTACTCAGGTTCATAGAAACAGTAGACAGGCATAGTTTAATATCCTGTGACCTCATCTGCTGAAAATGTTTTAATTCTATCCAAAGTGGTACTCATTCTGTTACCAGGCCAACCAAACAGGCTCAGACCATCTGAATTGCTCAGAGATGTTTTTGAGCAACAAAGCTATTGGGGGAAAAGCCTCAGAAAAACAAGCATTTTAGAGGGAACTTGAAGAGCAGCTGAGTTTAGTTGGAAATTTTACATTCCTTAGGTGAATTAATTCACAGTGTTCTTGTAGGTGAAGCTTCTCTTTTCAGTCATGACTGGAGTTGTATATCCTGGATTGCGAACAGCACAGTTCCCAAAAAGAAGAGCAGCTCCAAAACACTGCCTAGTTGATAGTATCAAACACAAGAACTGTGAAGCAGAATGAAATTTTTCCTTTCTTTAGCACTAAATTTTAAGGCAAATAAAATATCTCAAAATAATACTTTTATAGGAGCCTCTCTCCATGTGCAAGACTCACTTAGTAATTCAGTTGTATGACATTTATGGTTTTTTTAAATGTTTTATGATTCTTTTATACTGGCAGATTAGAAGAGACCAAAAATATCCTCAGAATCCAAGAGAATACCTGTCATGAAATGACTCTGGAGATGGAACGAACAAGGACTTTGGAGCTCAAAGCATTTAATGAGAAAGAAGAAATTAGATCAAAACTGGAGGAAGCATATGAAGAAAGAGACAGGATTGAAAAGGTTACATATACATCATGCTTTTGTCATCTTCGCGGGATAATCTTATTTAGCAGAGGTGCAGCTGTTTTGTTCTGCAGTTTAGTTGTATTTGTGATGTTCTCTGCACTAGCGAAAGCCTGTATATGGAAACCACTGAGTAGTACAAATCAAATGGTGCTCTTTTTTTGCCCTTTAGAGGGATCTAAAATAGCATCTAAGGAGACATAAGACAAATATGTATTTCCTGAATGAACCAACTCTTGCATCATATGTTACAACAAACTTAAATGTTAGTATGTTAATAGCTCTAAGGAGCTATTACTTCTGAAAAGAGAAGGAGAGGCTACTGCTAAGAGGTACGCAATATATTTATTATTACAGGAAATAGAATTGCTGAGGAAGCAGGTTGACTTGCTTGCTGAAGAGAATGGGAAATTACTTGGTCATCAAAACCTAAACCAGAAGATTCAGTATCTTGTGAAACTGAAGAAAGATAATGCTAAACTTACAGAGGTAAGTTGCAGAGTAGATTACAGATGAAGTAATGGCCTGACATAAGAAAGAGCTAAGCTTTGAGAATGAAGAATTCCTGCTTTTCTGTTGGAGAGGAACAGAGATACCTTGATTTTATGCAGCTGAGTACGTCAAGGCTGGTGTGTGTCCTCACAGGCCCCAAACAAGGATCTCCATTTTATTTCCTCAAGAATATAGTGTATAAAACACTTGAACAACTCTAGATATTGCTTGTGTAAAAATTAAAAAAAAAAAAGTGAGGATAATTTCCTTAATATACCCATTTTTTTCTCTGTTTTACAGGAGACTGAAAAACTACGAGTTGAAAACGCTTTTTTGAAAGAATCAAAAAAATGTGACATTTGTAGACATCATGATCAGCTGTAATGACCCAAATAGAACTGCAGAGCCATATTTTTAAAGTGTACAGAATAAGCAAAAGTCAGTTGTCAAATTTGACTTTTGCTGTGGTTCTGGAATAATCAAATTATTTTAGTTTGTAGATTTTTTTTTTTGCGGGTAATAACTCTAAGTGAACATTGTTATTCCAGATCTGTGGGCAGCTTTCAATGACATTTTTACACCTTTTTGTAATTTTTCAATTTTAAAACCTGATTTTTTTATACATGCTGGGTAGATACTTCCTTGAAACTTCTGTACCTTGCCAAGGAAAAGTTTTCTCACTGGGAACACACCTGGATTTTTGTCTCCTTTTGTGCCTTTATTCAGGTTCCTACCTTTTCTGAAATGCTACATTTTCCATCAGAACCAAAATTCAAAAAGCACTGTTTCTTTGTGTTTATTTCTTTAGTTAAACATAGGAGGATTTTCCTGGGTTGCTTAAAAATAATTCTCATATTGAACTTTGTTCAATAAAGCATAAATGTGAATTTAGTGACAGGATTGTAAATAGTACTATAAATATGTTTTTGGTTTCTGTTCTTCCTTTATTTGCAAATAAAATGCTTTTCAAACCTTTTTTCTGTTAGTATAGACTTAGAGTTCTAGATTAGCACTGTAGGAAATTCTAAGTGTTTTGCAACCATTTTATCAAAGAAGTGAAAAATGTTAGGAAAGAAGATGTGAAAATATGCAGAACATTTTAGGAGTACAGCATAAGTTCACTTAATTGCACTTAAAGATTTCTTGCAAATAACTGAAATGTTTTTTAGTGGAACACAATATGTTGATTTCTACAGCAATATCAAGCGAGGTTATTTTTTTTTTACTGCCCCTAATCATGTCGTCCTGTTTTCTGGCTAATTCATACAACACTGGTTTTGACCACAAGCACTAGGACTAAAGGGAATAAAGAGGAAAGATGTGTCTGGTAAAGGGCAGGATATACCTAATGACTTTCTACATTACTTGGCTGAAGGGAAGAAGAATTTCCACCACCTTATCTATGAATTTTAAGTTGCAGAGTAGATCCCACTTGAGATGAGATGAGATGTGATGTGAAGTATAGAAATAAAAAGCTGACCTTAAAGGGAAGAGGTGTTGGGGTATGAGTCGAGGTCAGAACGAGCACGGATGAGAAGCACACGGGCCAAGAGGGATTGATCAAAGGTGCTTTCGTTTGTGACTGCCATCTCCTAAGTTTACAAGTGTTCCTCTCCTGTCTTTCATGTCGGCAGAGGCTTCTGCCCTTTTTTTGTGCTGCATGCGGCCCGCGCCTGCCGTTTGTTTCAATAAAGCCTTTGTACAAACGCTCCCGCTGCCCACGCGCCCTTCCCTGGCCTCGCGGCCCGGCCCGCCCGTGCGCGGGGCGGCGCTGGCGCTGCGCGGGGCCGTGAGGG
>WBMY01018180.1:206299-283164 GCA_013397315.1 Donacobius atricapilla | reverse complement strand
GGCGGGGCGGGGCCATGCGGGCGGGCGCCGGGGCGGCCGCCCTGGCGAAGCTGGCGCTGGGCCCTGGAGGGGAGGCGGCCGGCGGCCCGGTAAGGAAGGAGGCAGGCGGTGCGGGGCGCCCCGAGTTCCCGTGCGGGCGCACCGCAGGCGGCACTGCGCCAGGGCTTGCGCTGCTCATCGCGGCCGTGCAGGGGAAGGAGCGCGCTGGTTTTCCTCCGGCGCTCCCAGAGACTGCCCTGGATTTGCAGGGAAAGGGGGGCGGTGTCGGAGTGCGGAGCCGTGACTCACGCCGGGGGGAGCCCAGCCTTGCAGGGCTGACTAATGCGCGGTGCCCACGTAAACGGCGGGGAGAGCGCAGCGAGGGGGCCGGGTGTGCAGGGAATGAGCGTGGTACGGGAATGCCCCGAACCAAGCCCGACTCGGGGAGCCCGTTTGTAGTTCTTCTACGTCAGTGTTACTCTAAAGCAGGATGTTGGTGTGACTGAGCATCAAATGCTTGTTCTCAGCCCACTGGTTTGCTGATAGCAGCACCCTTCTCCCTTTTTATTCTATCCGTTCGGCCGTGACCAGAGCAGAGCGGTGGAGCCCTTGTTTTCCTCTGTGCTTCTCTTCGGGTGTTCGATGGTGATGATGTGTATCTCGGTCGTGTTTCACAAGCCTCCGTTGTGCCTGAGGTTACGTGGGGCTGCTGGCCCTTCCCCTCAGACAGTGTCCTTACCTCCGCCTAAGGACCTTACCTTACCTACACAGCCACGGCAGAGGTGGAGTTGGGCACCAGGTTGTGCGTGAGTGGGGAGAGAAGGAAGACAGCATACATGTATCCTAAAAGCACTTTGGGGAGATTCGTTTAGGCATAGGTTGTTACTTGTGGCAAATGTACATTTGATTTTAAAACCCAAAAGGGAACCCACAGGGGAAACTAGATCTGAAATAAAGCCAGCCTTACACCAGGAAAAAAAAAGAAAAGAAAAGAAAAGAAAAGAAAAGAAAAGAAAAGAAAAGAAAAGAAAAGAAAAGAAAGAAGAAAGAAAAGAAATTAACTGTGTGATTATTAGAGAGGATTAAAAAGGCAAAAACTCAGTACCTACCAATCCTGTTGATCCTTTCTGATCTCTCAGAAAGGGTGGTAGAAAGGAGAATTAAAAAAAAAAACAACCTGATACTCTTCCCCCCACTCCAAAATTACCCAAACTATGCTCTGTACTGACAGAATGGCAGAGCATGGAATTACTGAAAATGCTGCTAGCATCTTTTCTGAGTATTTTGCTGTGTTGAAATTTATTAAAATATTGCCCATTTGTTTAGGGGGGACTTTTTAAAATTTTTTAAATGGTATGACAGATTGTCATGTCATTGGATGTGGAGTGTTGCCAGAAGGTCAAGGATGATGATCCTTCCCCTCTTCTTAGCCCTTATGAGGCCACACCTGGAGTTTTGGATCCAGTTCTGAGCTCTCCACTGCAGAAAAGAGATGGAGCTACTGGAGAGTCCAGCAAAGGGTCATAAAGATGATGAAGGGACCAGAACATCTCTTTCCTAGGGAGAGACTGGAAGAGCTGGGACTGTTCATCCTGGAGAAGGTTCAGGGGAGTCTTTTCAACATGTAGAAATAATTGCAGGGGGGGGCACACAAAAGATGAAGCCAGGCTCATTCCAGTGGTGCCCAGTAACAGGGCCAGAGGCAATGGGCAAATGCTGAAATACAGGTGATTCCCTCTGAACATCCAGAAACGCCTTTTGACTGTCAGGGTGATCAGGCACTGACCCACGTTGCCTTGGGATGGGGTAGAGTCTCCATCCTTGGAGGTACTCAAGTACTGTCCAGACACGGACCTGAGCAATCTGCTGGAGTGATGAGGTTGGACCAGATGAGCTCCAGAGGTTCCTTTCAACCTCAGCCATGCTGTGATTCTGTGACTGTTTCTTTTTCTGGGCAGATTGGTTCCTTTCAGTTTTCAGGTCCATTCTAGGTGGCAATTATTAATCAAATTGATCAGATTAGGTATAAAACTAGCCAACTTTTCTGTAAATGCCATAATCTTTCTAATAGTTTAAATTGCACGGAATTGTAGATGCATTAGTGTTTCAGAGGGCTCCCTTTGAATCCTGCACACACGTGGCAAAGTCATTTCTGCAGGGCAGCTACCAGGGGGACAGAAATTCAAGGGGTTTTGTCTTGGACAAAGAGCTACAGAAATCCCACAATACATTTAATAGCAGCCATCACTTGTGCAGTGTGTGAAACACAGCAGCAAAAAGTGTATTGACACTTTGTAAGCTGATGATGCAGGGTAGCAGGATACTCCATGGCACCACAGGGATGGATTTCCTGGCCAGAAGGATGTGTCGTGGTAGCCCAGCCTGAGAGCGACCTGACCGGGAAGGGTCATTGCACTTGAACAAAAGTTCTTTGCTTTCTCTGCTCCCCTTCCAGTCTTCATCTAAAATTACTTCTGCCACTTCAGAAGTGATTTTGGATTATTTGAAGTGTACACTGAAATTAATCTTTGCTTAGAACAGCAATCAGAACAGTAATCCTTGACTCATTCGGGTGGCTCAGCTGAGCCCTTTGCAGAGGAGGAATTTATCTCCCTCCTTCCTTGTGGGGAACACATGGTGCTATTCTTGTCTCTCTGTCTGCGTGCCATTGTCATGACCACTCTGCTGCCCTGGGCAGACAGAGGAACTTCACCTTTCTCTGATAAACCTTCCTTCTGGGCATGTGCCACGTGCACCTGATTTCCCTGGCTCTTCATTGGGAGATCAGAAGAAGCCATGGGTTCCAGGTCACTTTTGAAGGTGGCATATTTGCTGTGATGGTGGGAGCAGCCAGCTTCGTTTCACCACTGGTAGTTTCAGACCGGCTCAAGTCTGGCAAGATCTCTGGAGGTCTCTAGTCCAACCAACATGACCTTCTCCAGTTAAGTTTTAAATACTTAGAAGGTTGGAGAGCCCCATGACCTCTGTTCCAATGCTTGATCACCTTTGATTTTCCTCATAACAGATTTCATTTGTTCCAGACTTTACTTGTTGCCTCTTGTCATATCCAAATGGACCTTGGAGAGGAGCCTGGGCTCCATCCCTCTACACCCTCGGGCTAATGGTTGAAGACAATAACAAGATTTCTTAAGGCTTTTTTTTTACCTCAGCAGAGTAAAGTGATCCAGAAATACACTGAAATTAGATGAAACACAGAAAATTGTTTTCCCTTTCATCCCTACTCCCAAGTCTGTTTACTCATTAGAGGTGTGTGAATGTACATAGCTCCCTGAGGAAAATAAAACTGCCAGGTCATAGAGGCAGAGGGTGAAACTGGGAGGCAAACCTCATCCTGTGGTGAGCCCTAACACAGCAGTTTTCTTCCTCAGAGGAGCGGTAGTAGCTGGACATGGTTGTCCCTCTTACCCACCCACCCAGGGTGTCAGTGGGAAAACAAAGTGATTCACTGGTGGAAATCATTCTGAATCTTTACTGTTGCCCTGATCAGTTGCAAAAGTTGGAGACCTTTGCCACAAGCGGGGCAAAATGAGGCCACATACCTGCACCATCCCTCACTGGACTGGGATTAGCCTCAGAGAGCTTGTGCCAGCCATCAAGCATGGATTTGCTTTGCATTGTTTTCCTTTGAACTTTGTACTTGCCGTATTTATTACTTGCTTCAGAAAACTGCAGGCTCCCTTTCTGGTTGCAATTAGTAATTTCTTCTTCTGAGTGGTAGCAGGACACAGTTGGTGGACCCCATTGATTTGGGCAGCTGGCAGGAGGACCCTTCAGCCATTCCCACAGGGCAGGAAACACCTCTGAGCTGTACTTGTTGGTGGCTTCAAACCTGCATTTCTGTCTGCCTCAAGATGGATCCCACCATGGACTGAAAGGCGACAGGCTATGAAGCTGCAATTGCTACGGGCTTAGACAAAGCTTTCTTTTCACTTGTCACTGTGAGAGTTGTGATCTGCTTGCCTGTTATTTCCCTTGATGTCTTCACATCAACTACATGGTACCCAGGGGCTGGGGAGATGGCCTCAGCTGCTTGAACTAGGAAGGGGTGCGGGGCACTGTGAATGGTGCTGGCTTTTTAGGTGCAGCTGTGCCCTTTTTTTAGACTGAGGCAGTTACACATCTGGTCAGGTTGTCTAAGGAGAGAGATCTTTCTTGAGGCCCTTGAATTCAGAATCGGTTTTATTGCTACTAAATGCTAGAGCAGAGACCCCTCAGGAAACCTCACTACTCTCCAGTGAGTGTGCAAAACAAGGCATGAAGCCACTCAGCTCTTCCTTTCCTCCCAGAGATCCTGCTCTACCTTACTGCAGCAGTAGGGCAGGCCAGGTCCTGGGAGCTCATTAGGGACATGTGCTTTGGTACCACCCAGGTCTTGGTTCATATTCACAACAGTTGGGTTCTGGAGCACACACAGTGCCAGCATGTACATCTCTGGTGTTTGTCAGACTGTATTTGACCCTTTTCCATACATCACGTGATAAGTGAAGGGCATTTATGGGCATTGTGTGTGGCACCACGTTGTGAGCGAGCTGGAGAGCTTTCTGCAGATTGGTGTCTGGCATGGTAGCTGCTGCACATTATCCCAGCGCTTCTCAGCTTGTAGTATGAGGCTGGGCTTGCAGTAGGACACTGCAGACTCACAGTCTCTCCAGAGCTGTTTCCTCATTTCCATTTCCTTCTGTGATTTAATATATTCATCTTTATGTAATACCAGCTGTAATTCAGTTTTAAAAGCCCACACCATTAGGTATGGCTTCAAAGTGCCCATGAATTATTGAGGCTGAATAAGTGGAGGGTGAAAATACACAGTTTTCCATTTTGTCCTGCAGCTACCAGTGTTGCTTCGCCTCAGCTGTTTTGGCCTGGTGTTCGTGTGCAATGCAGTGATGTGGACAGTCTTCACAAAAGCCTTACGACTCTCCTCCTCCTCAGCTGCTGCCTCTGTGACAATGACAGCCTCCAACTTCATCTCTTCGGTGAGTAGACCCCTTCCCCAGATGCTGAAGCCTGAGGAGCACAGCAAGCTGGGAATGCCCACGCTGGTTGTAACTCACCTCCCAGTGTAACCAGCATCGCTGGCCACAAAGGGAGAGTTACAGGCAGATGTGAAATGATTGTGTCAGGCCTCAGCTGCTCTGATAGTTGTTCACGGCACAGGTGGGGGAACTTTCCTGGGTGGTGCAGGAGGAAGGGTGCTGCTGCCCAGAATGATGCCTTGCAGCAGCAACACAATCTACTGAACTTTTCTAATTGCCAGTGGGAGCTGGAGCTGGAGCTGGGAGCTTTGCTTCATTTTCCTTTTCCTTTACAGCACCTCACTTGTGACAAGCCAGAGGCACCCTAGCTGGGTGTGAGGATACATCACCTCTAGTGACAGCAAGACTCTTTAACCCACAGGTTTTTTCCACTTGCTTTTCACTCTTGGCGGCAGTCCACCTTGTTTCTGTGCTCCAGCCAGCAGGCAGCTCATGGTGGTGTCCAATAATTGACAATTACAATAAACGCCCAGTCAGTGGGAGATTTGGCTCCTGAGAAGTGCTGGGAAGGCAGCAAAGCACATTGCAGATCTGCCAAATCCTGCTTTGGGACCACAACATGGCTGTGCTTCCAGGCTGGTGGTGGAGTTGGTCATCTCCAGCATCACCTTCAGCAGCCATTCCTATTGGTCATCCCAGCAGGTGTTTCCTCAACCAGGTTTTTTCCAGGGCTGTCTCTCCCAGAAGTCCTCACAGCTCTGGCAGCATAAGAAGCCTTGGGGCAGCTTGGCCCAGCAAAGCTTTGTGTCTCTCTTTTCCTTCAGGCTATCCTGGGAAAACTGCTCTTCGGGGAGACGTGGACACCTCTGTGGTGGGTCGGCCTCGTTGTGACAGTCTGCGGGCTCATGCTGCTGCACACAGCTGCACCCCAACTGGTGCAGGTCCCAGCAGAGAAGAAGGAATGATAGCTGCTGCAGGGGTCATGGTGCCATGCCACCCCTCTCCAGCCTGTCTCATGACAACGTCCCCAGTCCCCACCCGCCTCCCAACACATTGGCTGATGCAGTTCATCTCACACACACAAACACACACTCACACATTGATCAGAAGGCATGAACTAAAACTCTATACTTTATTTAAAAGTCTAACTCCATTATATAGTATCTCTACAAAGGCCAGGGATTGGGGGAGAAGGTTGACACCTCTCCCCATTCCATTGGTCAAGACAACTGTCCATCAGCTGTCCATATCTCTAAGACAAAGAATGAAAACTACCTTGAAGTTATGATAAACATTTGCTGGTGTTTACAGACCAGAGCGTGAGAAAGAACCCAAAACATGAAACTGTGAAACAGAAGAGAAGGCTGAAAAAATCAGGGCGACAGTCAGCCACCGAGCTGCTACCCCTGCGCACTGCTCATCTGCTGACTTGAAAATTCGCACTGGTCACATCTTTCCCTGTGGTGGTGTGGTGGCAGTGACAGTCTCAGAGGGAGCTGGTCAACTCTGAGTCAGTATTATGAAAATCAGGGCCAGAGGCCATCAGCCACTCCTCCTCTTCACACCCTTTGGCTGTGGAGCTTTCCCAGCTTGGGGAATGCTGAAAGTAAACGTGGCTCTGGGACGTGCTTTGTGCATAAGTATTTTTCCATGAAAGGACCTATCCCAAAATAGAAGAGCAATCAGAATTAAATGCTGAAGGCAGCTGTTATTTCTGTGCTGCTGATCCTGACTTTCTCTCTCTTGAAGTGGTTCTATGCCCGCTGCTACCTGTAAGGTTGTGGAGACTTTCAGTAATTCCTTCGGCTTCCTCTATCAGTCACATACACTGTATTAACTTGCCATTTGTATCTGACATCTAGAATTTTCACTTACCCATTCCTGACATGTTACTCACTGTAAGGTTGCTGCTCTTTCCTTCAAACCCTTACCCAGAATAGGATTTTGATCACCATTCCTGCTTTGTGTAGGTCAAACTAATTTTGGGACAATTTAACAGGCAACCTGCTTTCACTTGGAGTGTCCATGTTCAGCCATCCCCCACTCAAGTTGGCAATTGCGTTAATGTTTGGTAAAAGGGAGTTTCTCAAGCCATTGTTTTTCTATACCTCTGGATGATGCTTGTTCCAGTTCTCTGTGTTTCACCTACCTTAGTCCCATTCATGTGATGTGATCAACCAGATAACTGGTATCCAGGTATCTGCTAAATTTTGCATCGGTGATTACTCCGTGTTCGGGTGTCATTGGTGGATGTGTCATGAATCATCATTTGTAAGGTATCGGCCTCATTCCCCTGCCCACTTTTTTTTCCCTTGGAAATGCTTCAGTTGGAATCCTAATCAAGAAATATAATGATGCCTGTAAATGTATGCATCGTACTGGTGATATCACTTGTTTGCCCTGGGCTTGCCAGGTTGTCTCCATCATCTTGTAATGACAGAAGGTGAGTCATGGTTGTGGCATGTGCAGAAAACCTGAGGACACATTTCTGTGAGCATCTGTATCAGAACCTGTCAGGTCTGTCATGACTGGCAGATCTGTGCCATGTCAAGTGTAAAATGGACTTCCAGTGGATGGAAATGGCACTGGAGTTGGGTTTGTGCCTTTTTCTTCTTTGGATCAGAGGAGTCACTGTCTCACAGAAGAGGCCAAGAGCCATTTGCTCCATTCCCTGCCATTCTAGCTCACCACATCCGGCAGCCATGTCCCAAGAGGGGCAAAGCCTTTGCCTCTCCCCTCAGTGTGCTCTCAAGTCTTCCCATCAAAGAGGGGAGCTGCATATGTGGTGAGGGAGAGGGCAGAGTGCTCTGCGTGGCAGCAGTGGTAGGGTGGGACACATCCAGTTGCCTGGGAAGCTGAGACCTAACACAGGGACCCAGCACCCCTTGTAGGTCTGCAGACTTGACAGCCAGGAACTATGCATTTCTAAGTACATCAGGTCTCCTTAGATCTTCATGTATGATGGAAAATTAATGAAGCCTGATTTATTTGCCCTTGTTATTAACCCTCAGCCAGCTGTAAGCCATGGCTGCCTTCATGCAAACAGCGGTAGAAAGACCAGGCTCTCTGGTTAATTTGGCTGTTGTCCCATTTCCTAATAAACCATTTGAAAAGCTTTTTAACCTGGACTATCTCAAAACTGACATTTCTTTATTACGGTCGTTGTTGGAGGTCAAGGCTTAGGAGGTGTTTGTTCGGAAGCGGAAGGTGTGCAGAAGGTGTGAGCAGCACTTTACTTGGTGATGCTCACTTTAAGGCGGATGAATATAAACCAGGCCTGTAAATTTTCTCATAAATACTTGAAGGTGGGAACAGAAGTAGGTTTTCTTACAATTCCCATGGGAAGAAAAGATTGCCAAGCAGGGTTCATTTTATGGCAGAATCCCATCTTGTGTACACAGAGTTTGGCCATGTCTGCCAGTGGGACCAGGGCTATGAGAAAAACTGGAATCACTGTGTGGCAAAGCAGTGCACTACTGATAAACCGTTCATGTGGGATCATCTAAAATGCGGCTGAAGGAAATAAAATAAAAGGGGGGGATTTCCAAAATGAAACTGTGTCCAAAGCTCAATGGCTGATTTTTTTTATTTACAGATATTTTAGACCACACACAAACAAAAGAAAGCAATGTGAGATTAACAGATGAGCTATGTTTGACAAGTCAGTGGCTCAGATGTGGTGGACCTTGTAAAGTGGCTGAAGATCATGGCCAACTCCAAGACCTTGGTTTACTGGCGCAGAGGGTGGGTTAGCTTTATGTGGGAACTACAGCAGTGTGCTTGCATGGAGTTTTTGCTCAGTTGAGGCAAAGTATTATTAGAGTTTTGAGCATATGTTTCCACTGAAACTCCAGCAAAATACACTTCTGTGTGCACATCTCACAGAAACACACTGCTGTATCTGCAACACTGGTGGATGGGAGCAAAGCCATGGACATTGTCTACCTGGGCTTGTGCAAAGCACTAGACACTGTCCCGCATGACATCCTTGCCTCTGAATTGGAGTAATGGATTTTGATTCCAGGCACACCTACAAGTTGGGCAAAGACATGGCCGACAGCAGCCTTGTGGAGAAGGACTTGTGGGTGGTGGCTGACCAGAAACTCAACATGAGCCAGCAGTGTGGGCTGCCAGCCCAGAAAGCCAAACAAATCCTGGGCTGCATCTAAAGGAGTGTGACCACTCTGCTCTCATGAGACCCCACTTGTGGTGCTGCATCCAGCTCTGGTGCCCCTGACATGGGAAGAGCATGCAGATGTTGGAGCAAGTCCAGGAGGCTGCAAAATTGATAAGAGGACTGAAGCACCTGCCCTATGAAGGAAGGCTGAGAGCACTGGGGTCGTTCAGCCTGGAGAAGAGAAGGTTGCATGGAGACCTCAGAGCAACCTGCCAGTATCTGAAGGGGGCCTACAGGGAAGCCAGAGAGGGACTCTTCATCAGGAACTGCAGTGATAGGATGAGGAATAATGGGTACAAATTGTAAGAAGGGAAATTTAGGTTAGATAGATGGAAAGAAATCTTTCATGGACCAGGTTGCCCAGAGAAGCTGTGGATGCCCCATGCCTGGCACTATTCAAGGCCAGGTTGGGAGGAGCTCTGAGCAGCCTGGTCTAGTGGAGGGTGTCCCTGCTCGTGGCAGGGTGTTTGGAACTAGATGATCTTTAAGGTCCCTTTCAATACAAACCATCTCATGATTCTGTCACCTCCCAAGTGCTGGCTGTAATGAATCTTTCCTGCGCCTTCCTCTGCTTCTCGAACACAACACTTAGTTTTTCAGCATCTTGTTCATCATCAGGCATGGCCATATCATGTCATACTTTTAAAGAGTAGAAGAAGCAGGTGCATGGTTAACAGGAAGGGTCACAATGACACTCAGGAAGATTCAAATAAGAATACTTGAATTAATGGTGGGAAGCATTAGAAAGATCTGTTGTATAAACAAGGTCCAGGAGTATTGTATTCTAAGGTAAACAATGTCTCATATACCTTTACAAGGAACAAAGCCAAATGAAATAATAGTTTCAGTTGAACCTTAAACCATGGTTTGACTGATTAGATAAGGAAATACACATTAAAACTTTTAAATGTTCCTGTTGTCGTTGACAAGAAGTCACTGAAAGTTTGTACAGCATCTCAGTCACAGCATATATTGAAATCACTTGAAGGATGGTGTGTTTGCCCAGGTGATAATTATTTGAAGTAGATGCAATAAATAAGTTTGGTAGATTGTTCTGCCGAGTTTGGTATATTCAGAATTTTCAAGGAATTTGGTTCAGTGCCCTCTGTTGACTCTTCAGAGACCTTAAATGATCACATTGCAAGAGTGTCCCCCACACACACATAATTACGTGATCTTGCAGGCAGTGGGGTATTTTCAAAGAAGGAAGTCCTATGACACAACATGCCAGAAGAGTGGCTCTGACCTTGTCTGGCACAGAAAAAGCCATGAAATTAGAAATAAGTGGGTACTAATCCTGACATGTTCTGGGTGCTCTTCTGCAGAAGAGCAGCAGCAAACCTTCATTTTGGGGATCTGAGAGGTGCAGAGGGAAGTCGCACAATATGAGCACTTATACACAGCAAGGGGTTTGGTGCCTGCAGCTCATCTGGTTTTGGAGAAAAATCTGGAGTGAGCTGAGGTCAGTGGTAAAAGTCATCCCAGGACAACCAGGGCTTTGCCCCTAAAAATCAAGTGTGTGTTGAGTGTTGTACCACGTGACTTTTAAATGGAAAGGATTGAAGAAGACAACATTCCTGAAATTGTTGTCCTCCTGAGGATGGAACAAAGTAACTTAGACTGTAAAACAACACCTTCTAGCTTCAAGCAGATGGTTGTTGGGGACGGTGTTTCAGTGCCCTTTCTAAGGCAAGTCTCTTTCTAGATTAACACCAAAAAACAAAGGTCAGCAATTTGCTTGTAAAATCTGAAATGGGGTTCTGGGCCATGGACAGGGAGGAGGGGGAAGCCCTGTGGGGGCATTTGGGCAGGGGCAGCCAGTCCCAGTGGTGCTCTCAGAGTCCTGACATAGTCAGTGGTTTTACCTGGAGTGTTTTTTCCAGTGTTGGCCCCCCACAATTCAGAGGGGTGTAGGAAAATGGTCTGGCTTAAGGATTCCAAGATAGCAGGGGCCTAGGAGGAGAGGCTGAGGGATGTGTGCTGGTTGGAGACAAGGAAGGCTCAGGCTGACCCGATTAGCCTTGCAAAGGAGTTACAGAGGCAGCATAGAAATGGCCAGTACTAAACAAGACAACAGGCACAGGTTCTGCTTAGGACTTTCAAGCTGGCCATCAGGGGGAAAATTGTCACTGAGAAGTTAGTTGCCTATACAGGCAGCAGAGTGTCTGCCCATGGAGATTTTCAAGACTCAGCTAGACAAAACCTCAAGTGACTCAATCTAGTGTTGGTGACCATCCTGTCTGGGCAGACAGATGGATTTCCTGTGACCTAGGGGCCAGTTTCATGATCACCGCCATCTATAATTGGAAACTGGTTAGACCTTCTGCCTCCATTTTTAGCAGTTCCCATTAAATCCTGCTGTGCCACAGAAAGGAGGTTCCTCCTTGAGGCACCATGCAGACCTAGGCTGCCAGAGGCTTGTACTCTAACCCCAGAAACCATAATGGACTCTTGCATGTATATTCACAGCCTGAAATCAAACTTATCAAAGGAGGACTCCACAATAGCGAAGTGCTTTGTGAATCTGAGCCTTTGCTGGTTGAGGGGGTTGAGGGGGTGCAATGTTAGCGATGGCTCCCAGGGCTGGGCAGTGCTAACCAGCTGCAGCACCCTAGCATGGGGTGCCTGGAGGAATGACCGGGAAGCCTGGACCTTTTGTTACTCCATCCTGGGGATGCGTGCAGCACCATAGTGACCCATGGCCAGTAGCAGCACTTGGCATACACAGTAGACTGTTTGCCCTGGGAGCAGCCAACTAGCAAGCCATGCAATTCACTCTCCAACAAAGTTGTTTGGTTTCTGACTGTTTAATAACATTATTAGTTGTTTCAATATTCCCTTGAGATTTAAGGAAGTGTGTCTGTGCATAGCTGTACTAATTGCCAAGACTTCCTAAGCAGCTCCCTTCATGCCCTTGAAGTCCTGAGGGATTGCTGGTTCTGGGTTAAAGCCTGAGGAACTCCTGGGTGGGGCCTCCCACTCCCATTTTGCTGGGGGGAGATGATGCACGCCCTGCTTAGCCCTGCACAGGTTTTGCACAACACAAAGGCTCCACTGCACCCGGAGGGGATGAATCCATGACAATGGAAATAAGCTAGAGGGAAGGGCTTCAAAGAGTGGTAGTAGGTGGGGCACTGTAGATGATGCTACCACTTTTTGTACATTTTGAACCTGTTGCTCAGTCTCGCTTGGCTCAGAGGTCACTGTGAGCCTGTGAGAGTCGGGTCTGGGGCTCAGCCGTGTGAGCAGCTTGGGTCCTCCCTTAGCACAAGCAAAGCATCTCTGGTTTTGCAAAGAGAGATGAGAGCTGGACAGCTCTGCTTGGCACTGTGACCTGCAGTATGCAATGTCTGAACAGCAGCTGGGGCTTCGACCCTAATTTCTTTCAGTAAATTAAGGCAACACTTAGGGAGAAATGAGCAGTGCCCCAGGGAAGGACAAGGCATTACAAATACATTTTTGGCTGCCAGTTGACTGTTTCGTCATCCAGATAGGAGGTAATTTAAGTGACTTGTTCCCTTCAGGACTCCAGTTAGGCAATCACAAGCATGATTCTGCCAGGAACCAGTGTTGCATGAAAATGCTTCCTAGAAAACCCTGGTGGAGCATCGTGAGCTGCTGTGAAGGACAATAGCCTGGATGCTGTGATGAGGGTTGGGTGGGAGTACACTGGCTTGGTTGCTTTTCAGGGCAAATAGCCACAGATCCCTAGGCTCAGTCAGTCCCACCATAGCTGGAGACTGCCACTTGATGGATGCATCCAGGGGTGGGACAAAACCTTTGCACCTGCTGTGGTTTTGGTCTGCTCTGGTGCAGCACATGAGCCAGATCCCCGGCACTGTGTGGGACCATCTCCTCCCTGCAAACCTTGGTCTAGGAAGTTTCTCTCTTCCCACCACGTGACAACTTCAGTTACTGGGCTGGCTGGCGGGAATGCGGCGTGGCTTAGTGTGACCTGTAGTCTGTAGACCATGTACATCTTGATGTATATAAACACACACCCACACAGACAGGTGGGAGAAGCTGTTACACCTCCCCTGTAGAAAGAAATGTTATTCGAAGACACTGGCATGCAAGTTTCTGTTTTCTCACTTAGACATTTGCAACCAAACACATATCCTTCAGGTGGGAAGGTGTTCTTTCAGTATTTTCCTTGTTCACTGGAGCTGTTTTTAATACATGGATAAACTATTTTATCCCTGATTCAATATTTATGCTGCTGATTTCCTTGCCCTTACCATTTTTTTTTGCAGCCCTCTTTTGCTTTATTTTTCCTCGTACCTTTTCATATTGTTTGCTTTAGGTGTAGGCTGTGGGTATGTGTTCACACTGCAATCAGTCAGTGTGGTCATATATGCAAGCAAGTTCATGGGTCAGTGGCTGTAGGGTGGATACAGCCCTGGAATAACTACACCCACCTTGTTGGACCCTTTCCAAACACATACTGTAGGTTATTGGATGGCATGGTGAGGGGGGTCCTTCTCCCCATTTTAGGTCTCTGGATGGGATGAAGGCGTGAGGAAGGAGTTAACAGGCTAGGGCCATTCAGACTGCAAAAGACTGGTGCTTTGTAATAGGGGCTGAGAAGGCCTTGAGTTGCATGGAGGCAGTAAGCTGGAATAAAAGAGAAAGTAAGCTGTCAATTGTCTCATCTGCCATGAGGGTGGGGGCCACAAGAGAAGCCAGCAAGCATCAAAGACAGAGGAGCTTCCTCTTTTTGCAGTGTGTCATTTGGCTGGGGAACTCCTGCCTGAAGGAAGCAGCAGAGGCTAGCTGGCTCATCAGGTTCAAAAAGTGGGCAAATATTTTTAAAAAAACTACTGTCCGGAAAATGTGACATGATGGAGATCTTTCTTTGTAATTTATTGCACAAAATTCTAAAGTATTTTGCTGAGAAGCAGAAGTACTTCATGCTGACTTGTTTTAGATTAATACATAATATCTCAGTGCTGGAGCATGTGTATTTCAGTGTTTCCAGTGCAACAGTGGTACTAGAACTGAGGGTCAAGAAGTCATACTACTGAAATTCCAGGTTCAACCTTCACACGTTGTTGCTCCATTAATCTAGACTGATATTGCAATTTTGCCTTTTGCACCTTAGCCAGGAAAGGGATCTTAAAAAATATTTTAACGTCATAGCATTTTGACTTGCTCTTAAAGCAGCTCTTTTGTCAATGGCCTAAAACCTCCGTTTTCAGGCACACAGAACTTCTCTTTCGGGACAGGGAGAGTGTTTTGCCTGAGTAGCCGTAAGTCTGTGTTTGATATATGTGGAGGTATGGTTACTGTTTGATCTCTGTCTTTGCCTTCTTCAGGAGCAGAGCCCTTGGGTGGTGCTGGGTTGGGCACAGGGTGATACAGTTTTCATTCCTTCTGCAGGTGAATGCCCAAAGCCAGTCCCCTATATCCCTAGTTTAGGTCCAAAAATGCTCTTTCAGTGTTTAGTTGGCAGGAAGGAGTTGGGCTTCCATGACCCTTGTGGGTCCCTTGCAACTCAGGATATTCTGTGATTTCACGATACTATGAAACAGTGGAATTTCCAGTATAATTATACTGGCATCAATCACTTCTCTGGTATTTGCCTGTGAGAAACTCATTACGAGGTATCTAGGGCCAGATGACTTGGAATCAGTTAAGATCTGGGCTTGGTCATCTTGCATCAACCCCTGACGTCCAAATGCCTACCACAAGTTGGCTCATGTTGGATGAGAAGTGAATTTGCCTGCTGGATACACAGGATGCCCTGTGGGCACAGACCACTGTCATGGTCCATGGTTGAAGTATGTGAGTGAGAAGTGATCACATCAATGTTCCTTTCAGAGTAACAGCAGCACTGGCATGGTCAGGATCATTGTGTGGATGTGATGTGTCTCAATACTAGGACATTCCTAAAGACTGGGGTACAACTTAATGAAATTGTGAGGGCAGGACCAACATAGCACCTCACATCCAGCTGAAAAGAGATTGACCAGATCCTCAGCTGTTCTCCACCTGTGCTTTTTTTGTCTTTGACACCCCCGAGATTTTTTACTACTTACCATTCCCTAGGCTGTGATTCAGGCAGGACTCAACACCTACTCGGTGGTGCGTGTGGGAGCAGCCCTGCTGTGGTCAGTGGAGGACATCTTCTCACTGTGGTGCCCCTCAGGACCCAGACAGGGGCTGTGTCCATGTGTACATGCCGGATGCACTGCTCACCCTCTGACACCTCAGAGCAACCCCATGGGAAAGCTGAGAGGATGAGTTCACCTTTCCAGAGCACTGAAAAGGAAACCTGTGCTACTTTTGATCTGTTATTTGTTTTGAGTGTTACTCTGACTAGACATAGAAAAAAAAACGGACAAGACAAAAGCAACTTGAAGCCTCAGGTGTTTATAAAAAATGTAGCTCAGTAAATTGCTGTTATAAAAGGCAGCTTCTCATGGGGTTGCAAATGAATGAAAATGTAAAGCTAAGGATTTGTCTTTCCTACTTGGCATCAATACCCGTGGTCATGCTCTGGAAGTTTGACTTATTTTGTCATTTTTGATACACAAAATAAACAAAACCTGAGACAAAGGGCAAGCTTGTAAATAGGGGAGCAGTCGCTGGGGAATTTTATTTTATTTGTTTGCATTTTATTACATTCTTGTGCCAGCTAATAAGGTGACCTTGCAACAGACAGACAGAGATAAGACCGATCACCTCTGTTGTCCTATTTTGCAAGCTCAGAAGTAAGTTGCTGAAATTATTGGGAATAGGAAGATTTCCTGTTCCCAGGAAATTATTTGGAATAGGAAAAATCTCCTGCTACTGTCAATTAAAAGAGTAGAGTTTTATGAGACAGTTTAAAGTGATTGACTCTTATAACTGTTTAGGGGTAAAAAATGAAATTAAAATGGGCTGGTATTTTTCATTGCTTCACCTAGAAGAAAAAAGGCATGGTGCTGAATCATAGCCAGCCACTCTGGCAAAGACAGGAGGAGGTTTGCCTGTTAAAAGACAGAGATCACCTGCTGACAGCATGAAAAAATTTGAAACCACATCTTTTATATTTTTTCCTGTAGTTGAAGCTGAAATTCCTCTTCTCGGACCTTGCCAACAACTCTTGGAGAGTATTACAGTTCAGTGGCCTTTCCTGGCAGGACAAGCTTGTATGAGCCAGGGGCGGAAGGCTGTGTAGGGAGCGTGGTACCAAGAGTGTGCCAAGTTTAGTTTTGTTGAATTGAGATACTACCAGTATGCAGAGAAAGATAATGGGAACGGGCTAGATCAGCAGCTGCACAAAGCAAAAGGAGAGCTGAAATCACGCCCCAATGGCCAAACCCTCCTCCCCCCAAAAAAAGGTCCTTCCAAGATGGGGTAGGTTCATGGCAGGGCAGAACCCACACCCATGTAATTTTTACAATCTTTCCTTGAACTCTGAGGTTTAAAGCAAGGGTCAGGACATGCACACTGTTGAAATCAAGGTTTTGCAAAACTCCACAGGACTAGAAGTATGACTGTCCCTGGTGAATACATGCCCTGCTTCCCTTGCCCACCCTCCAGCACACATCTAGAGAATTTTTTTTCAGAAGCAGTGTTACCAAGATAAATCTCTTCATGTTTGCAAAAATCTGTAATTTTGCTGCAGGACTATCATGTCAACACAATTTAAGATGCCTCCAACCAAGCATAAAATGATGTATAAAACAAGTTGAGACTGGATTAGGAAGCGATTGTCAGTGATTTCAACTGATGTGGATTACTTTTGCTGCAGTTAGGTGGAAACCAGTAAGATACATCATAAGCGTTCAGATTACATGCATTACTGGTTATGTTGTTGTACTGACATTCCATGTATACTTTACTTCATCCCATACTGCTTTTAAACAAAAATGTCTTTCACCTTCTAGGAGGAAGGAAATGCAGAATAAAAGCAACACGGAAAGGTAACTCAGGGCTGCAGTGTTTTTGTAACAGTGAAATATGTAGTTGCCACCGCATTGTCTGGTGCTGAATGGTGAGTGATGCTCCGTCTGCTAATAACATTGGTGGTTAAGATGTTCTTGCAGATGTCCTGCGAGATTATGGATGTGTGCTGAACCCTCGGTGCCCTGTGGTGCCCTAGTCATGCTCTCAAGTAAGGACACCCAACATACACCTGCCAGCAAGCAGTGACATGCTCGGAGGGTGGCATCTGCTAACTCAGCTCCTCGTTTGCACCAAGGGAAACAGTCCTAAAGGAAATACCTACTTACCTAAACCAGTGGAGAAAAGTTGGTGCCTTTGAAGGCTTCCACAGGGAGACCCTCTTTAGGAAGAACCCACATTTAGACATGGCAGCCTTGCAAACAGAATTCTACCTTGCTGAGCCCTGGGCTGCTGCCATCAGAAGGCTGAGGCTGCTCCCACAGCTGAGCCACTTCTACGTTTCTAGGTGCCTGGGGACATTTGTATCTCTTTCTGGACACTGTGCCTATGTCACTGGTGGCCTGTATACCACTAGCTCTCCTCTCTGTAGTGTAGACTCATCTCTCCATGTTCGGTTGCCCTGAGGACCAGGGTGGCAGTGGGGCATGCGGGATTCAACCAAGGCAGACACCTTTGCCAGAGCTGTCAGCAAAGAGCAGTCAGCAAACAGCTCCTTTTCCACCACATTTCTTTCTCTTCCTGGACATAGCCGGATTCTCCTCTTTCCTGCTCAGTGCTCCCACAATGCTATCTCCCTTGATGTTCACTTCATCCTATGGGGAGGAGGCCAGTGCTAGTATCCTTCAGCTTTTCAACCCATATGTGTAAATGCTGGATTTTAGCCCACAGCTCCAAGTATTTCTGTCCCAAATGTGATGACAAAGACATCATTAACTTAAAAGAATGTTAGACTGGTCCTAATGGGGAACACTGTTCTCCTAAGGATTAAATATTTGTGGGCTTCCTTGTAAAGTTAGTCCTGGAGTTGCAGTCCTGGTGACCTGGATATTAGGGCATAGGTGAATTCTTACTCATGTAGCCCGTGATTTTACTGTTTGTCAGTGAAGGGTCTGTCCACTTGTCATCTGATTGTGCAAATTCACCTTCCATGTGAGCCAGGATTCAAGTTTCGCTGTTTTTCAGGGTCTGACTATATGCAGAGGGTATTGTCACCTTTTTTTTTTTTTTTTTTTCCACGGGAACTTCCTTTCTTGAAACACCACCCCTTGGCAGTGGACCTGCTGACACCTCAGAGCAAGACACAGATAAAAAGGGCAGCCTGTCTTCCTTCTCCACACTCAGAAGCAAGTGGCAGAGACTACTCAGGAGCTTGGAAGCTGCTGGCATCTCAAGCATCTCGGATAGAAACTCTGACAAGAACCATGTTCAGCAACACTGGTGAGTTTTTAATGTTTTACATGATACATTAGGTGTGAGGTTTGGCAAGTCTCCTGCAGAGAGGATAGCAGCTCCAGAGGGTCTCACCCCTCTGATAGCCATGGGTGACACCCTGAGGAAAGAAGTTTTGGTACCAGCACTGCTCACAGGGGATCAATTTGCTCTGGCTGTGCAAATTCTGCTTTTGACAGATTGGTAAATTAACTGCAAGACTCAGCTCATTTTTCATCACTGTTCTTCAACCTGTAGACGTCTGGTTCTGTCAGTGATAATGGGAAGGAAATGCAGCTCTTTTAAACTTGTTCCACATTGGTGTTAAAAGAATTTCTTTCTTTCAGGCTACTTTTTCATGTATATTATTGCTCTTTAGTGATGGCTGATAGCATGTGATGGAAGTTTCAAAATAACCAAAAGGAGGATTTGTTTGGGGTTGAGCTCTGTCCAATGGGTCTCCTGCCTGCCCTGTTGTCAGGAGATCCTGCACCTACCTAGAAAGGTGCTGGGTCACTCCTGCAGCAGCTGCTGAACCAGCACCACTGGCCAGCCCAACCCCAGCTCAAAACCCCTGGGGTCTGGGATGTAGCTGAGCAGATGCACATGTGGGCTGGGTGGTGCCTGCAGCAGAGTTGGGGTCAAGTGTCCATGGCTTTCAGGAGGGGAGGTGTGTTTTGACACCACTCTGAGTTCCTCAATTTCAAACCTCTGAGTGTGGATGAGCTGAAATTTTCCAGGAAGTCTAAGACAACAGCATCTTTGGGATGTGATCTCGCATCTCTGGGATGTGCATAAGTGTTTGCCTGGAGAGTAGCAAAAATCAGGAGTAAATGCAGGTATCCAAATTATGCTCTCTCTTGAAAAACAACAGTTCTCATTCCAATTCCCTTCGTCCTTCTGAGCAGCCCTTGTTCCCACTGAAGCCAGACATACTATAAATATCCTGGGTCCATATTGATAGGTTTTTTAAACCCCATCACCTCCTCATCATAAGGGAAAAAAGGCCACACATACTCACCAGTGCCAAGGTCTCATATGCCCTTATTTGATCACTGTTCTCTTGAAGCTCTGAACATCTCTCCAGGCAGACAGCAATGCAATGGTGCTTGTGTGTTTTAGCATAGGAAGGAGCTCTATAAAGGATAAATCATGGAACTAGGAGACAAAATACTGCCTTGAATTTTTTTTCTGTTAAAAACGGAAAATGCTGACAGCATTTGGAGTTTGGGTTTGCTTCTGGCCTGGCCCAGGACCAAGCACAGATGGGACTGCCTCTCGCAGCCTGAGCCTCTATCCTGTGAGCAGATGCATTCTAGGTATACTTGGCTCTTCTATAAATCACTGATTTCTATGTTGGCAAACCAAGGTGCCTGCAGGCAGCCAGACACAGGGTGTGTGGGGACCCAGCTCCATGCCCAGGGCAGGAAGCAGGGCAGGAAGACAAAAGCAGCAGGTGAGGGTTGCCCAGGGAAGATGAGCTGCAGCCAAGCCCCCTCTCATGTGGTGATGGGTGCGGCACTGGCTTACTCTGAGGCATTCTTTGGCACAGGACGCCGTGCCAGTCAGATCAAAGGGTATCACAGGTGTGTTTACACAGGAATAAGTGTAGCACTACTGACAGGCAGCGCTGAGTGGAGACAGGTCTTTGGCACAGTGCTCAGCACAGTCAGGCGATATTCCAGGGCAGCTGTTGTCAGTGAATCTTCCCTGTGCATCCTCAACAGAGGTTGACACTTCTGGTGATATCCAGAAATGGGATGGATATGCAGTGCCTAAGTTAAGAAATGCTGGAAGGATGGATTTCCTAGGGCCCTTTCCCACAGCTATCCTATGTGTTCAACTCTCACATCCCTTTGCAGCCCTCTCCCAGGACCAGGGCTTTCTGGTACCTTCTCAGCCCAGCACTAGGGTTTTCTATAAAGAACAAGGTTGAGTACCTTTAGGGTTTGGAGATTTCTTAATGCTGAGGAAGATGTACTTCCTCTTTGTCTTCAAGAGGGTTAAGCAGCTAGTTCCAGCTGAAATTTTTTGACATAAATGCACACACACCCCATTGCGCAAAACATCAACCCAAGGCTGGCAACTGGCATGCAGCAGGCAAACAAAAAGCACTCGAAAATTAAGTTGGTTAACTAAAGATGCTGGCCAATTTTAAGTCTATTTGTTGTGCCACTTATATCCGTTATGTAATTAAGATAAATATGGTTTATATATTTACTAAGAAGAAATACACAGAGGTAGTAATCTGGTGGGGATCCATGGGTGGTCAGTTCTGTTTACTCAAGGCTGTAGTCACGGCACAGCCCAGGTTGCAGGAGGAGGCGTGCCACTGTTTTCAGCCTGCCCTGGGACCTGCCCTGCATGTGGCATCTCTCACACCACACCAGCTACCAGCATATTCCAGCCTCTTCGGTGTGAGGAATGGCTCTTGTTGATACTCAGATTTGCATGGTTGCCAGGTACCGTGCAAATCTGTCAAGACATTTGGTGAATTAGTCTCTTCAACCATTATGCTTTTGACTTGCTAATTTCAAAGTTACCGTAGCCCATTTTTGCCTCTCCCATGTCTTCATCTGAATCACTCATGAGAAGAGTGCTTATGAGGTATTGTTACTCCCTACCTGTTCACACGGAATGCTCCAGCTTTTCCTGCCACAACTGGGCAGCCTGCCAAAGCCTGATGCAGTGACCCCCAAATCTCCGTCATCATTCAAAGCTGAGGGCTTTCTTTTTGCTCAAGTGTATCACTGGGTTGTACCTCTTGGAGCTCCACTCCTATGCCACAGCTCTGAACCACGAGCTACTGGGCACGGAGATGCTGAGGCTTTTCCTGGCCCTGCTCCCATCCAGAGTTGCGGGAGAGGAGACAGTCCTTTTAAATACTGTGTCTTAAAAATCAGCTGCTGTGTTGGGAATGAATGGGAGCAAGGCACTCACAAGGGATTCTTGCTGGAGAGTAAATCTGTGCTGAAGCCAAATGGGAAAAGCAGCAGTTGTCATGAAGGGGGGGAGTGCTCTGTAGTGAGTGTTCTACAGCAATCCATCCAGAGCAGGGACAAGCTCCTGCCTTGCCCTCTGACTATCCGGCCCTGAGCTGCTGCAGCATGATTCTGCCTCCTCCTCCCTCCATGTCTGCCCAGGGAGTCTGAGGTTCACCTCTGGGTATTTCACTTTATTTTATTTTATTTTATTTTAGTCTTATGCTAGATCACTTGTTACTCTAGATATTTTGATGACTCACAGGGCTGCATTAAGAAGAAGAAAACTGTCTTTACTGAGAAAATTACCATCAATCTCTTCTTTTTCCTTCTCCTTTTCTCCTAATGTTTTTCCAGAGACCAGTCTGAAGGTCACTGGGATTGACTTTCTGAAGAGCCAGAACACCCAGCAGCACCACACGGATGGATATAACATCAAGAACCTGGTGGTGCGGCGTGGGCAGCCCTTCCAGGTGCAGGTCAGCCTTAACAGGGAGCTGAGGGCTGCTGACAAGCTGTCCCTGCGCTTTGGCATTGGTAAGCAGGAGTCCTTCTGTGGACACCAGGCAAAGCCAGAGAGCCCTGAGAGCATCCAGCTGCCTCTTCCTGGCACTGCACAGGCATTGCAGACCTGTACAACCCTCACATATATTGTCTTGGTTTTGTTTCTAGGTGAAAATCCAGTGAAAATCAGGGGGAGCCTGCTGTCGCTGAAACCGGAGCGGGAGGATTTCAATGGGTGGAAAATCTCCTTTGTCAAGAAGAATGGCAAAGAGGTAGAGCCCAGTACCAAGCCCATCAGAAGTTACAGAGCAAAGCATACTTATACCCCTGTCCTGCTTTCCCTTAGGCCTATGATTTCAGATGGGCAGCAGCCTTGTCCTGCTTGGTCCATTGCTCCTCCCATGCACAGGCAGGCTTCACCCTACCCCATTGCCTTCCCCTCTTTCCCTGCAGGGACTTCCATGGCCCCCAGCTTTGCCACTCATGCCAGTTCTGTGGCACCATGTTTGTGCCATGCTTGTGGCCATGGTGGGGTGTCCCTGATGCCATCTCTCCTTGTTCCCTCCTCAGTGCCTGCTGTCTGTCACCAGTTCACCCAATGCCCCTGTGGGCAAATACAACCTGCATGTGAAGACTGGCACTAACATTTACAAGCCTGAAAATGGTGTCATCTACCTTTTATTCAATCCTTGGTGTGAAGGTGAGTGGTCCTGCAACTGGGAGTGATAATTACTGCTACCAGGGACTGTCCCAGATAGAATTTTGCCTATATTTTCCCTATTCTCTTTCTTAAGTACATTGATTTTTTCCTATAAAACACTGTAAGCAGCATCCTCGTGGAGCCAGTGAGATGCTGGGCAATAGCAACAAGCCAGCTCCTCACTGGATATTCTCCAGTGCCAGACATAGAGGGACATCTATCTGTCACATCTGTTTGCACCTCTGTATCATCTCTCCCTGTTTCCCTGAGACAGTCAAAGATTAACTGAGAGAACTTGGTTGGCTTAAGATGCAGGGAAAAAAAAAAACCTAGAATAAAAAATGGTGTCGTTAGTGGGGATCAGTTCTCCAGTTGTCTCTGCTGTCTACCTAGTACTCTACAGAGTTCAGAAGTAAGATTTTTGCAATAATAAAAGAGTGGTCACATAGCAATGGACCTATGGGGGAAATGAAAGATTGGTTTTATAGGAAATTCTTTCATGATAGGAGCAAAAAAAAAAAAAATGGGAATGCTGCGTGATCATCTGTTGGTGTGAATGTTGCAGATCCTTGGTTACCCCAGTTTAGCTTTCCATGGAAAATTTCATATAGAGTGTGCAAACCACCTGATGTCTGAGGGTTTATGATTTTTTCTCCAGATGATGTTGTCTACATGGCCAACGAGGCACAGAAGAAGGAATACGTGCTCAACGACACTGGCTACATCTATGTTGGGTCTGCGTACAGCATCTATGACAGGCCTTGGAATTTTGGGCAGGTAAAACACAGCTGTCTTGTCAGCCCTATTACCCTTCATCCCTTTGGCATGAAGCCCATGAGTAGCCCAGAGTGCTGGAATGACCCTGCCAGCTTCACTGGGAGGGATCACCTGCTTAATCTATGTGCCTACATGTGTTCCCCACCCACGGCTGGAGAATGGGGTTTAGTGGCACATTTATAGTCAGATCATATGACCCCCTGGTAAAGGATGTGGAAACTGGGGACAGGGTATTTCTGATTGAGAAAATTCCCATAAGGAAATTCCTGCTGTCATGCAACTGTAGGTGTTGTTAATCAGCTCATGAGACATGGAGAGGGCTGATGGGGAAAAAAATCTGATTTACCTGTTGTGTCATAGTTGGGAATAAAAAGGGCAAAATTACTGGCAGAGGCTATCACCTTTCAAGTGGTACCTTCACTGACAGCCGTGAACAGGACACAATAAGCCAGTCTCAGGAAGGGTGTTCCTGCACACTGCCTCTGAGATAACTCCAGAGGAGTGGAATGTCAAATTGGCTTGGGCTAGAGATAAGAGGTGAATGCCAGAGCAGATTTATTTGCACCCTATAGAAAGCACACAGGCACCCAAGCAGAGTATTCTGCACCCTATCCAGACAGAAATCCCCACCAAAAAATGTTCAAATCTGGGGTTTTTTTTCTGTTTTGTTTTGTTTTGTTTTATAAGCCTACAATTTTTGCAGGATATCTGGAGGACACACATAGCCCAACAAAGGTGCTCACACTGATGCCTTTACACAAAAGGAGCCAAAGGGCATCATCTGTAGGGCTGTTCCTATCCTAATATTTATTCTGCTGTTAAGCAATGAGAATTGATATTGATATTCTGACAAGCTTCATTGGATCAGATGTTTGACATCTTTCTGAACTGGACCTCAGGGAGCTTTATCAGCAATTGCTAATTAGGAATCTTTGCTGTAATAATTAGCATTTACATACCTTTCTTTCTTCCAAGGTTTATTTTGTACCTGTGTCAATAGACTTAATATCAGTAGAGATCTTAAATTTTCATTACTCTTGTGAGTAATTTGCAGAGTTGCGGGGACATGACGTTGGCGACTTTTGTGCACAGGAGTAATGATTTCTGGGTCATGTTCCAACTGTGTTTGCAAGACACATGAGACAGGCTTTTGTCTTCCAAGGCTGGGTTTCATTTTAGCCCTTCTTTGGTGAGTACAGCTTTGGGAAGCCCCACAGCCTTGGAAATTCACTATCATAAAGGAAGTTTAGAAGTTAGAGCTAGTCATACATTCTCCTCCAAGTACATGCTTTACAGTGACAAGCAAATTCTGTTTTAAAGTGGCATATAAAAATATCTCCGTTTTCTCCCCAAAACAGTTTGAGGAATTCGTCTTGGATGCCTGCATGTATCTGCTGGACAAAAGCAAGCTCAGTCTGACTGAAAGAAGAGATCCTGCAAATGTGTCCAGAGCCATGTCTGCTTTGGTAAGCCTCTCTCAGTGAAGTGCTTTGCCTCTCCATATCTTCCCTCCTCCTTACTTGCTCTTCTTTCCCTGTGACCATGAACACCATTTCAGGAGGTGTCTGAAATAGATTCCTTTGGGAAACTGCAAGCAAAGAGACAGAGGCATTTTTGGGTGGAGGAAAGAGGCAAACAAAAATACAGTATGTTCCCGCCTCCAAAGCTCGCAGCTGCCCCAGTGGTTGTCCTTCTTCATCAGTTGTGTTGGTGGGGCCAACACAAGGGTTGTGTTTTGGCCAGGTAACTGCTCTCTGTGGTGGGACCCTTTTGGAGCCCTGTGGCTTAAGATACAAGATGCAGAGTTAATTTTCACTGCCCTAAGCAGAGGTGCCACCTCCCTCCAGATATCCATGTGGAGGCTTTCTAACCAGAGGAGTCCCCAGCTAGCACCAGCAGCCTTGATGGGTCCCATATGGCTGTAGAGCACCTGGGAAGGCACAGGGCTAGCAGACACACTGGGGTTTAAGCCTCATTCGGCCTCATCCCTTTATTTTTCTCATTTGCTTGTATGTGTGGCCACAGGTTAATGCCAACGATGACAACGGAGTCCTGCTGGGGAGCTGGTCAGGGAATTACATCGGTGGAACATCCCCTATGGATTGGATTGGGAGTGTCACAATTTTGCAGAAGTACTACAAAACAAAGAAGCCGGTCCGTTATGGCCAGTGCTGGGTCTTTGCAGGAGTCCTCAACACAGGTGAAGAGTGACCTGCCTCCCATCTCTGACACCCCAATTACTGTTCTAGCAAGCCAAATTGCTGTGCTTCTGAGCAACAGAGGTGGCAGGGTCTCTCTGTAAGGAGAGGCTGAGGGAGCTAGGACTGCTCAGCCAAGAGAAGAGAAGAGAAGAGAAGGCTTTGGGGGTCCATTCCTTGTGTGTAAATACCTGACAGGAAGCAGTGGGGCACAGACAGGCTCTTCTCAGTGAGCCTCAATGACAAGACCAGAGCTGATAGGCACAGCCTATCTGAATCAGGGAAAACAGCATTTTTCACTGTGAGGGTGGCCAAGCACTGACACAGGGTGCCCAGAGAAGCTGTGGAGTCTATATCCTTGGAGATGTTCAAGAGCCATCTGGACACAGTCCTGAGCACCTCCTCTAGAGGACCCTGGGTGGGCAGAGGGGTAAGATGAGAGGATGCCCACCAGTCTGAGGGATTTTGTGACCCTGTTTTGTCTGTCTGTGCTGCAGTCATGCGTTGCCTAGGAGTGCCATCCCGCTGTGTGAGTACTTTCAATTCGGCCCACGACACGGAGGAGAACCTGAGAGTTGACATTTACCTGAACGAGAAAGGAGAAAAGCTGAACATATCCTTCGACTCTGTCTGGTACTGCCAAATGGAGCTAATGCTTCCTATGCCCTGTGCTGCCTTGCAGTGCCCTATTTCCTAGCTCCAGCAATTCATTTGAAAATTTCACTACTGCTTGGGGTTTGTTGCCCTGGAGAGAAAGAGAGAAAGCCAGGGGGTTCACAGGGTTACCTGCAAATACCCATTAAGTCTGCCCTTACTACAATTTTAAGGGAGGAGATCATGTCTCTCCAGGCTGTAACAACTCACTCCTTTTCTTTCCAACCCAAATGCACACAGGAACTTCCACGTGTGGAATGATGTCTGGATGAAGAGAACAGACCTGCCAAATGGGTTCGATGGCTGGCAGGCAATTGATTCAACCCCTCAGGAGCAAAGTCAAGGTAGGATTTGCCTAGAAAGGCTCTTTTGCAACTTCTGAGGGAGGCAGGGACATTTTGTGCAAAAACATGCTTCCCAGTCAGCAAACCAGGTACTCCCCACACACAACTTCCTCCACTGGAGCAAGGACACTCTAAAGCAGCAGGTCTCACTCCTGCCCCCTCAGCCCAGGATGGGAGGAACAGCATTTCTTGGCAGGCAGAAAACCAACCTTCTGGGAACATGAAAATTGTTTCAGAGGTTAGAGCACATCTAAGTAATTGGGGTCATGAGCCTGTTCATTGGTAGATGAGAGGAGTGACTACCAAAATTGGTGACTACACTCCCTGTACAGGTTCAGGGAATTTGAAGGTGGAAAAAACCCAAAAGGTTAATCCTCAGGGAAGTGCAGAAAGTGAAATATTGCCTAGAGATCAAACACAGGTGTCTGGATGCAGTTGACTTTGCAACTTGATACTGAAATTGGCTAAGGAAGAAACTTTCTGACACAATTCTGAAGTCTTAGAAAGCAGGTATACATTATTACAGCATGCTGGACACCCGGAGGATATCTCCTCTAATTGGGTGTATCATGAAACTTTACAACAAGGTATTTATTCCATCATGACCATAAAATTCATTAGAGTGTACATCCTGGCTAATGCATAAACATCACTTCTCCTAGAACTAATTTGCATGCATCTGCCCCTTACTGGAAGGCCTTTTATGGTCCTGGAGGGTTATCTGAAGGGGTCCCTAGTGGTTGTACTCACTAAGTACCCCCAGCGTTACAGATGACCTTGCCTTGAACTTCTCTTAGGGCACATGCTGTTGTTTCTTGTCACATAACATTGCCACAAAAGCTGCTGTATTCCTCATTATCTGTTTATCGACTTGTTCCAAGTACGTTTAGCATCCTGTGTGGCTACTTTTGCATTGTTTTATCTACTTCTTTAAGATACATTGCCCTTGTTTGGACAAGGCATCGTTATGTTCCATTCCTTTTATTAAACCAAGCTGGGGCTTTCTAACCTTAAAATTATCTAAGGGGGGAAACATGCAAAAGCTCCTACCAGACCTTGGTCATCTATAAAATACTCCCAAGCAGCTATGGGATAAATGAGAGGCTTTGGAGTTCATTACTGAGTTGGAGGACTATTTACTGCTAAGTATCAACTGCCACAGCCACAGATTCCTGCTTGAGTGTGTCTGACTATGGAGCAAAAACTGGAGTCACTGCTCGTGTTTGGAAAATCAGCTGGTATTGAATGTCCTTTGTAGGGCGTTTCCAGTGTGGCCCATGCCCGGTGAAGGCTGTCCGGGAAGGAGATGTGTATTTGCCCTGGGACAGCAAGTTTGTGTATGCCGAAGTGAATGCTGACAGAGTCTACTGGCTCGTCAAGAAGGTGAACGGCAAGGACAAATACTTCAAGATTGGCACAGAGACCCAAGACATCGGCAAGAACATCAGCACAAAAGCCGTGGGGCAGAACAGGCGGGAAGACATCACCCGGGAATACAAGTACCCCGAAGGTAACAGCACCTATCCTCTAATGTAGTTCCAAGGCAGAGACCCCGACCATGCATGTGTTGTTTCCAGGAGAAAACGGCAGGAGTAGCTGCAGTGGCAAACTCAGCGTAAGGCCTGGAGACCCTCTGGAGGCAGCACTGCTCCCGGGCATCCTCATGCCCGCAGTGACACCTACAGGCTGCTCTTCAGGGACACGAGCAAGCTTGCAGGCAGTGAAAGAAATGGGTTGAGTGATGAACCTAGTCGTCAGGCTGACCTTTGCTTTATTTCTTCATTCTTCTCTGTTTTATCTTTCCATTCCCCAAACCTGATTGGGGAAAAAAAATCCCACAATTTCCTCCCCACAATTCTCAAGATGCAGCCATGTTGTCCTAGACTGTTAAATATTTCTCAGTGAAGAGGGCAAAAATATCAGGCTGAAATATTTAAGAGTATACATCCTCTAAATTGTCTCTTCCAGGACATTCTTCCAGTCCAGAATGCTACCATTAGATTTGGTGATAGCATAAAACCAAGAAGTCCTGAGCAGAAGCTGGAGGTGTTCTGACATCCTCTCTGCTTATTAACAAAAGCATAAATAAAGGGAAGATAGCTCTGGGTGAGGAGACTGAGGTACAGGTGTCACCCATATTTTTCTTCATCCAGGCTCCAAAGAGGAAAGGATGTCTATGCAAAGAGCTTACAGCTTCATACGTCCTTCGGGATTGATGCCTCGTTCAGGTTATGCTACAACTGTGGAGGCACTAAGCGGGCCCACCCAGCCTTTGGTCCTGAATGAGCCAGTCACCAAGACTGGGCTCCACCTTGACATAACCAATACAGAGCCTTTGCATCCTGGCAATCCCCTGGAAATGTCCATCACAGTGAAGATCTCTACTCCTGGGAACTGGACCGTTGACCTTACTGGCTCCTGCCAGCTGCAGTACTATACTGGAAAAGTTCAGGCCAATCTTGGAACTACCAAGGAGACCATCAGTCTTGAAGGCCCATCTGGTAAGCACATAAAGCTTGCTGTGTTCTGTTGACTAATTTACTGTGGCAGTCTGGGGTTTGTACTGGCTCCACTATAGACCAGTGTATGGCTCTGTACTTTGTGAAGAGCAGAAATTGCCTGCCTAGAACCTACCTCCCTCTTAACTGCATTTGGAAGTCTCAGTTACAGACTGGGGTTCCTCTGTAGCTGGGACCAAAATAAGAAGGCCCTGCTGCAGCTTCAAGGAGGTGGCTAGAAATATATCAGTGTAGGCCAACAGAGGTTTTCATGGCGTGAGCAAGATGTGCTGAAGCATCTCCCTCCTGTCCTCACTGTCTAAACATCAAAGATGTCACCACAGGCTTTGTGTGCATCCATGTGGATCAGATCTCTCACAGGATTTAGATGGCTGGAAATTCCAGCGTTTTATTGTTCTTGTGTTTGCCACTCTAATTTGGGTGGTGGTGATGCTGGTGAGTGTTATTTTCTGAATTCTTTGCCCGAGCAACTTCCCACTTTACAACTGCCTGCCTGGCTGATCCCTGGAGCTGCTTGCTGCTGTGCTTTGCACATCTTTGAGTAACCTGGGTTGCATTTTTGATCCCAAGCAATGTAACTGAAATGTGCTAAACAGGAGACTAACGAGTGATAAATAATTAACAACCCTTGCTGATTCCTAGCATGAATCGCTCACAAAAAAAACCAAAAAAACAAAAAAACAACAAACCAAAAAAAAACCAAAAAACCTCAAAAATCTTTGCTGTTGATGAGTGCTGAGTGTTTTCACTCATATACTGTTGCTGTCAAAATGTAGCAGGGCAAGACATAAAGGTAGCCCCATATATGCATGCATACATATATACATACATATATACACTTAGGGTAAAGGAGAAGCAATTTGGTTTTATTTCCAGTAATCAGGAAGCTTTGCAGCTAAAGCGATGCTCAAGCACCAGAACTGCTGACATTGTGGCTTTTCTGAGCCACTGGAAGGTTGTCCAGGCAATTAAAGATAAAATTTGAAGGGAAAGGGAAGCCAGCAATTTTATAGGAGACAGAGAAACCCTCAGGGGTGCAGGCTTAGATGTACCCAACCTCCCACTCCTCTGCCTCCTCCTGACTGCCTGGAGAGCCAGGGATGAGGGCTGCTGAGGTGTTAGATGTGAGCCCAATCCAGTGCTTGTCTGAGCAGGGAGATGGTGGGACTCAACCACCCTTCCCATGGGCTGCATGGGCCAGGTACCACCCACCCACCCAGGGCTTCCCCCGCAGGGACTACGCCAGAAGGGGAAGCACGACGGTCTCAGCAAATATGGCTCATGCTACACCCTGGGACACTAGCCACCAGAGCTGACTTTGCCTCCCAGTTCCTGGGTGTGTGATGAAGCATCAAGCTGCGTTTTCTGTCCTGCAGAGATGCAGATCCCCCTGAAAATAGCACCTGATGCGTACATGAAGACGCTGTCCTCCGTGGAAGATGAAGTGCTCATCCTTATCACTGCTATTGCCGAGGTCAGGGAAACAAAGGACAAACTCACCAAGGAGACCTCAATGAGATTTGAGTATCCCCCCATCACTGTCCAGGTGAGGCAGCTGCCAGCTGGGCTCCTGGGGGACAAGGGTTAAAGCTCTGCTCACTGCAGCACCATGGTGGTGTTAGCATTCCCAGGGGGATCTCCCAAACAGCTGCATCCTGCAATGCTCAGTTCTTGGCATCTTATTTGGCCATTCAACATTCATTTGAAAGTTGAAAGCAGTCATGAAATGAAAGTTTTATTATTGCCCCATCTAAAAGGGGAAGGCAGGGGCTGCTGGAGGGAAGGGCATGGGAGAGGACAGTTTGTACAGGGCCCATCTCCAAGCCCACAGCTCTCCTTCCTGAAAGAAAAACGTGTTGAGAAACCAGCTGGGAAAACACAGTGCTTCAGGAGGGTGGAAAGGATATGAAGGGGTTGTCCCCCACTATGCTGGTGGTGAGCAAACATGCAGCAGCTCTGGCATCTTTATTATCCTTCTAATCCTCAGTCTTTGTGTTTGTTTCTCTCTTTCCTCCTCTGCCAGATGCCAGAAACAGCCAAACTGTACAATGACTTCACCTGTGCATTCATCTTCAAGAACAAGCTGAATGTGACCCTGGAAAACTGCAAGCTGCTGGTGGAGGGCTTGGGCATATTTAAGATGACAACATTTGAGCAGGGGTAAGGAGATGAGCCAATGAAATGACCATGGCAGGACTCTGCTCTGTTTTAGTTTTTTTAATATCCTTGAAGAAGCAGTCAGGGGATTTGAAGTAAGAGGGACCTTTGCCAGCTGTGTTTGAAACTGTACCACATTTGGCCAGAAAGACCCACACAGCAGTTGACAGGGCAGACGGGCATGACAGGGGCTCTCCCCATGCTCCTGCTGTGCTGCCTGGCAAGTGTGAACACAGCTGCTTCCTTCAGAGCTGAATTAGGTGTTTCAGCAGTACGGGGAACTCTGGGGAAGGTCCCCAGGATCACCAGGACCACCAGGCAGAACCACCCTGCCCTTTTTGCTGCAAACTGGTCATGGGAGAAGGGGAACACCCACCCTAAACACATGCTGTGACTATTTCTTTAAGAGAAATTATTCAAAAGTAGCAAATAACCCTAATTCATGCTGGGACTATTTTGATTTTTCCTTTGTCCTTAGGGATATAATGCCTGGCAGGATCATGAAGTCTGAAATAATATGCACTCCGACAAGACTAGGAGAGAAGAAAATTGTAGCCAAGCTGATCTCAAATCAGATCAAAGGGATCTCTACAGAGAAGGGCATCACCATCACCGAGTAGGATCGGTGCCTTGTCAGCGTGCAAATGTTGGCCTTACTAAATGTATCGCATCGCTGGGTACTTCTTGCCTTCTTGATTGCTGCATAGTACTTTTAAAGTAAAGAGCAAAAATGCCATAAAGCTAAGGGAATTAAAACTGGCTTAAGGGCACAGTTGCATTGATTGCAGTTAATTGTGATTCAATAAAGATTGTGAAAATTGACTGTGTGATTGTCACGCTGGGATGGCTCTGAATCCATAAGATGTTCCTGTCTCAGACCAGGGATCGAAGCTCGTGTTGGTACCAGCTTCAGCCAGGGATGGGTGTGAGCCTGGGAGGGGCAGCTGTGCTGTGGTCCTACATGGAAGGACACATAGGGACCTCACTGCACCAAGGACTGCTGTGCAGCTCAAGGAACACTTCAAGCAAATCCCTCCTGGGCAATTCCCTCTTCCTCCCAGCTCACCATCTGGGGAATGTACCAGCATGTGCCTTTCCTTGTCTTTAGAGCTCAGAAAGAGCAAACCCAGCACAGTCTCCCCAAACACCATTTTTCATACATCTTCTTATCCAATTTCTTTTGGGGGTTTTCAGGCATTTTTGGAAGAGGTGCCATCTCTAGTGACATCCATTCCTAGTGCTTCCCTAGAAATGTACAAACGCTATTCTTCTCCTTCCACCCTGAACACTGCTTGACTACAGGAAGGACCTTGATGGCAGTGTACGGCAGGAGCTCTTCCAGCCATAGTCACACTGGAGAAGACAACAGCTGTGCACAGCTGGAGCCCACTGCTGCACTGCACACCCCAACAACTCCTCAGCCCACCTTTAGCAAGGGATTTCTCTGTCCTACAGCATGGGCAGCAGCAGAGTGGCACTGGGTTTGCCAGCATTTCTACAAGTAAAGAGGAAATCAGGTCACACAGCAGTATAGGGGGTAATTTATCTGTTTATTTAAAAGGCAAATGCTCAAGCATTAAGGCAGTAGAGCAGAAAAAAGACATCGTGACTACATCTGGTTATGTGCCAGCCCATAAAAAGGGAAGAGGGAAAAAAAAGGAAGGACATAAAAAGACAAAAAGGTTTTAACCACTCTCTAGTGTTTCAAAGATCTGGTGAACTCCCAGATGAGCACAGAGACGGCTGCCAGGCCACAGAAGGGGGTCAAGGCTGCCCTGACCCCTGCTGGCCCTCTGCCCACAGTGTTGTGTCGCTCCACAGCAGCACAGGGTCCCTGAAAGGCCAACTCCTGTGGTGGCACAGCAGGGAGTGGGAGCTCCTCTCCACACGCAGAGCGGGTGCTGGGGCCATGTGCATCATGTCCACAGAATAGGGAGGAGCAGGTGGTGCTTGGCAGATGAAGTATTAGCTCTTTAGAAAGTACAACAGCAAATGAAGGCACAAAGGGAGTTACAAACAGCAAAAAAATGTATTTTATCAAGAGATGTAAATTCCCTATTTGCATAAAAAACCTGCTGTAAAAGACACCAGGTGAGGAGTACGAGAACACTTTCCACATATGCCACAACTCTGTCCATCACATATTAACACCTCGCATCAGAGCAGTGATGGGATCTTCAGCGAACCATGTCCCACTGAGCAGTGCAGGGGGAGCATCCTCCCCAGCCCCATAAATTTAGGGCACTACAAGCAGGCTCTGCAGGATCTTTCCTGGGACCTGGTGAGCCAGCCAGGACCATAGCAGCATGGTCTGAACATGAAGGCATGCTCTAACAAAGGGCAAGAAGTGTGTAGACGGAAGGGAAGGTAAACGGTGAGCTTAGTTTCAATTCCATGAAATCCATGTTTGGTCTCAAGCTACCAGTCAATCATTAAGAAGGAGGTTTATACAAAAGCTGTGGATAAAACAGATTTTTCCAACTTGTGAAGACTTGTGATTTTTGACAGTTGTCACACTACATTGAGAGAGAGAGGAGATACACCAAGGGGTACCGGGACTTTGGAAGGGGACAAGGGAGACTGACAGCTAAGAAACACCAGAACTGATTTGCTGGGCATAGGAAGTCACCCTGCCACATCTTGGGGGCACCACAGCTGGAGCTGGCTGTCCATGCTCTGTGTAAGGCACAGGGACACATCCCTGGCTTATTCAGACTGTAACTGGAGGAGGGGAGATGACTGTCCTGGCTCTTACCCTCCTCCACATTCACACTACTTTTCTGTTTCCCCTATGAAAGAAAACAAACCCAGAAATGCCAGCACCTGAGGAACAACAGGAGAGGTGAGAAGCAGAAGCAAATGACAACTGTTCTCATGATGAAGTGAACCAGGTTTGAGGGGAGGAGAAATTAGGCTGCCTCCATCCATGTCTGCCCAAAGCCATGTCCCAGAGTAGGAAGTATCCCTGGAACACAGTGCATGGAGGTCTCTCCCAGGCTGACATCCCTATATGCCTACCTCAAGGTGATTTTCAGCCATGGATTAGTTCCTGCCTGTAGCACCATTCCCACTGCAGACACAACAGCAGAGGCAGGGCTGGTAACTGGATGCAGAGGTGGAGCAGCAAGCCAAAATTAGAAAACATGAGCTAAAAAGGGCACTCTAACTCTTACTCTTCCTCTTTCAACATTCCCATTGCTCCCTACAGGAAATCCCTTACAGACCTAAGTATGTCCCTGATGTCCCTTTTCTATAGGATGCTGACAGAGATGAACACCGGCTAGTGCAGAAGGAGGAGAGCTTCTTCCCTCAACAGCCTGCTGCACAGGGCAAAGACATTGAAGACCTCGTGTCTCAATGACATGAGAGGATATCTCATTTCCCCTCAAATGTGGGATGTTTCCCTTTATCCCAAAGGTTACAAATATGCAATTCCTAATGATGTTTTCTAGATCTGCTTTTCACTGACAAAGAGAAGAGACATTCAGAGGGAACAGGGGATTGGACAACTATTCAGAAATACCCCCTGGATTTTGGTGAAGCTGTGCTCCTAACAGTCAAGGAACTCTATTTGTTCCCAGTACCTTTTCCAGAAAAAGGGACTGCTGTGGCAGAGGACAAGTCCAAAAGATAATCTCATCCCTCCACAGTAGCCCTGAATGTCACACAACTAGTGCACACAAAGATGCCTTCTGAGGGGTTAAAAACAAACAGAAAAAAAAAACTTGCACAAATTCCATTTGATATTACTTCTATAAATAATAAAAACTTCATGTAAGTCTTTCACAATACCATGCTTTCATCCCAAAAACTCCTTTCTCTTCCTTTTGAGAAGAAGCAGTTATCTTTGGTTCAGGTTACAGGGAAGGTGAGATAAAAGCAAGCACGTTCTGTGGGGGAAAACCAGTAGCATATTTCTAGTTGCCTGTAAATTTAATGACAATTAATCTAAGGGATGTGACAGAAGAAGAAAAAAAAACACAAATGAAGAACAGTCTAAATTAAAAGTAGCCTGACATCTGGAGGATGCCAAGTGTTTGCAATGCATCTGAATGCAGCAGCTGGCAACACCTCTGCAGGACTTTGCCTGCAACTACTGGCTCCTGCAGGGATGCCCTCTTCAAGTGCTCCTTCTACAAGTTCACCAGCGTTCTCCAGGGGCTGGCTGCAAAATTAGTGTAAGGAAACGTGGCATGATGGCACGTACTAGTGGAACAATGTTAAACCCCACTAAGATTAGGAGGCACTGTTCATTCTCTACCAACTCTAGCTACCAAGAAGAGAAATATCTAAATTAGACAAGTCAAATGGAGAGAGGTAGTACATCTATCACAGGGTGTTCACATTGCCCTCTCTTTGACTGCAAAAATAGGCCTGGTACCCGGCCTAGACCACTTCCCTGCTCCCTGGGCTGCAGAGCTCAGCCAGGCAGTTCCCACTCCACACATCTTACATGTGAATGAACCACACCCGCGGGGAAAAGCTTGCCCCCACCAGCACCAGCAGCTTGACATCCCAGCCAACATCTGTCCATTCTTGGCTGCACTGGCCAAGGGTGAATGCTATTTCAGAGAGATACTTCAGAGCCGAAAAGAATCACACCCAGGGTGAGCTCATCCATCTGCTGCATCCATAGCCCTTTATCCCACCTCTGCTAAGACCAGTGCACCAGCAACATTCACAACCCAGAAACAGCAGCTGTGGGATGGGATGGGGTAAAGAGGATATCTTTTTCCAGGAAACCTTTAGAGCTGGCTAATCTTGCCATCACACATTTAGTCCTCCAAAGGGCTGTAAGAACAAAAAATTAACCACACTACCTAGGATGGCACATTTCTGGGAACTGGAGCCAATCTATCTGACAATTATAAACTGTCCTTAAAGGCTATGTAAGAAAAGATCGATAAAGCAGTTGACACAGGTCTGAAAAGGAGCTTATGAACCCCATCACATATGAAGCTCTCTCTGGAGATTTGCATTGCTTCCGCTACTGCTGTAGTCTCTGTTCCAGACCAATACTCCTGAATTTTTTAATACACCAGAAAGTATGTTACAAAACAATGCTTAAATCTCCAGCACAAGTAATTATAAAAAAAAAAACAAACCCAAACCACCTGAAAGGTGTTCCAGGAGAAGGATGCTTTGCTTATTCATGCAACATTTGGATGGCAACATCTCGAGCCAGAAACTGCTCGATTTCTTCTTGGGTCATTATTTCAGATGCAGGAGCTGCTGCCACCACTTCAGCCAGTGCCGGGCTCTCGCAGTTCAGGTTTGAGAAAGGGTTGAACCAGCCCAGGGAGAAGGCACCTCCAAACGCCAGCTTCATTCCTTCCCAGCCACTGATCTTCTCCCAGGTTGGCTTCTGGTTTTTAAGTCGTTCAATACCCTGCAAGAAGAGAAGAGGTAATGGTTATCTCACACTTATAGCAGGAGTATGGGCACCAAGCACTGTAGCACATGCAGAACTGCCTACCTACAGCCAGGTTGATGCTACTCCATTGTTAACCAGTTTGAGTTAACAATGAAGACAGACACTCTGTATTACTGAGAGTTTCGTCATCAAATTTAACAGCAAAACCCTCACACAAGATCAGATTCACGGACAGTCTGAATCTTCTAATGTATTTTGGCATCAGCTGCTATTGATTTTTAGGGTACAGATATGGCTTCTGAAAAGCCAGCCTTTTGGTAAACATGGATCTCTTCTCATGGACCTCTTGAATCCTTCCAAGGAGTGACAAAATACAGTTACAACTTAAGAGTTTTACCTTGTTTGGGCATTTTTTGAAATAGTTCAGACACAACCAAAATACTGCACCTTTTTCCAGTGATCAGGAATTTACCACCACCACACCTAGGCTAGTCACAAGAAGTTCACTCTGTGCCAGTTAAGAGCAAATATTTAAGAACACAACTTCCATTTACCAAAGTATCAAAGACAAATCACAATGCAAGCCAGATAACCTGCTGGGAGTTGAAAAAATCTGTACAGGTTAAAGTGGAGGCTTCAAAATGGACCATAGTCTTGGTCAGTCAATATTCTGATTCATTCTCCCTCCAAGACGGTCACTTTTAGTAAAGCAAACATTTTGATTGTACTTAAAGAACAGATCCATCAAATTTGGGGAGCGACATGTTTTTCCTGGTAATTTTCTCCATGTAGAAATAGGGAACTAAAATTTATTTTTTTAATGATTCTCTTAAATGTGTGAAGTAGGGCACAATCTTTTATGCCCCATCTTCTGTATCATGTAAGAGAGGAGTCAGATCTGCAGCTGTGCATGATCCACTTGTGATGATATACAAGTGACCACACAGAAAGTCTGTTCTTAAGAGAAGCAAGAATACTGGATCCAAATTTTGAGAAACTCCAGGAAAGAAAAAAAATGTGCAAATTGGGTTAAAACTGTAAGAAAGAACAGTTTTAGAAGAGCTAGATGAACAGTACACACTTGTCATGTTCTAATTTTACAGATTTTTCTTGACAACACACAAAACATTCAAAGCTTTGCAGCGAGGGGAAAGGAATACATGGAGCAGCTCAGCGGCACCACAGCTGCACTCACTGTCAGCCTCACAAACAACACAACAGCAGCAGCTTAGTTTGCAATAACATTGAGTCAGCATGAGCAGATCCAGGAGAAAACACACTATAAACAGAAGCATTGTGTGCAAAGCTTTTGTGAACTTCATTCCTTCATTCATGCCCCGTTTCTCACTTCTCATGCTGACCTAACAGCAATAAATATACAGAAAGGAATGATGCAAAACTATGTCGGGATTTCTCAAGGTTGTAATTTGGGAAAAATTCAAGCCCTGAAGGACTTCAAATGCTGAGCATACGCCTGCGGCACCTCACCCTGCTCCCTAGCTTGCAAATGTACCATTTCAAGTGCTCCAGGGAAAAACCCTTGCAGCCTCTGGTCCCTTGGGATGCCACACTTGGTGTGCCACAGCCAGGGCCCGACCTTACCTCCCTGCTGGGCAAGCTGGAGAGGAGCAGAGTTTGTGCACAGCAGACCCTTGGCAAAGTGTTCTAGCACTACCATGAGCTTTTCCTCCAGGATACTGCATTTCCAGCACTCAGGGGCTGTGCAACCAGGAGGCAGAGGCTTTGGCAGCCTCAAGCAGGAGACCACCTTTGGTTGTGCACTTTTCCTTAGCGAACTGCAGAGGTTTCCTGTGTGTTAGTAACAAACTGGCTGGCGCACGGCTGGAGCACTTACTGTGTGAGCACCTAAGAGAAGGAAAACAAGTAGCACAGAGCAGGAGGAGAGACAGACATCAGGCATTTAAACCCCTCCCTGAGAGCATAAGCTTCAACCCTGTCCTCAGTCACTTGTGTAATCAGTTTCAATCCCTGCTGCCATCTAGACCAGGAACACAAATTTTGAACACTTCTGAGCAGCAACCACTCATTCCCTCCCCCTAAAAAACATTGCTCACCTGCTCTTATCAGCATCTGCTAACCAAGGCAATAAGCAAGGTCAGGCTGAGGTTGTGCAAATGCCAATTAGAGAGTAGTTCATCAGAACAGCCAGGGGCATACTTTCTCTTTCCCAGCCTGACCTCACTAATCCCTTCACACCATGTATTCAAAATAAACAGAAGTTTTATTATTTTATCTTGATCTAATTTTGACTGCTGGCCATATGGTCAGTAGGGCATGAGGTTATGCCTTAAAAAGAATCTAAATGAGATGGAAGGAATGCACAGCTGTTGAAAACATTTCATTACTGTTTAATGAAACTTTAAAAAAACAAATATACTTACATAAATCTCTCACCATTATTTTAGAAAGTGAGAATTTTGTGTATTGAATTAAACCAACGCCTGTTTCTCTTCCCCATCATGCAGCTATTCCACTTAATAAACAAAAAAAGTGTTCAGAAAGTGTAATCTTTCCCTATTTCAAATAACGTAATTTTGAACCAATACTGAAAAGACATACACTGAGAAATATAAAATACTGGACATTCCTCTTTAAGTAAGAGGCATGACATTGCAAACCATGGGGACCAGATAGACAAGGTTGACCTGTGACCACTGTGGTGCTGTAGGATAATATCCTGTTTCTTCAACTACTGCCCTTGGTATCTGCTCCTGCCCAGTGCCAGAGGAGGATGGTGGGCTGCATGGTCTGACCCAGAGGCAATCTGCAGGACAGCTCTTGAATGTTAGAAAAAATGCATTAGTTTCTTTCAAAGCACTTTTAAGATAGGAAAGGAAAGAGCAAACCAAAAAGACAAGCACTGAGACAAACTGATGGTTAAGAAGACACAGGAAGCCTTGCCACTGGAAATCATGATTAAGGCAGAACTTCTCTTACAGCAGTTCCTTGCACACATTTCTGCATGGAGCACCACTTGTTTCTAAAATGGAAGTGCTCTGATTGAGTTTGTCCTTCAGTTTCTCTTGGCCACACTGAAACAGAACCAGCACCTGAAATCAGGTAGTCCTGACCAAGAAAGTACTTTCCATCAGCAAACCAGTAAGTCTGCCTTTCTCATATTAATACTGACTTACTTTCAGTACCATTCAAATTGAATCAAAGTCATACAGCACAAGGAAATTGGAAGGCCCTTGTTATCACCACAAACACGACAGGTACCGCTGGCATTTCTGTGATGGTGCCTCATTTGAAAAACAAAACACACAGTTTGACTGAAAATATCAGTACTATATAATGCTGTTTAACAATATGCATTTTGGTTTGACACAAGAGAAATTCAGTTACACGTTTTTCCACAATGGTCAAAAGGCCAGAACAATTTAATTAATCTTCCCCCAGAACACATAGCTAATAAAGGTAATTCAAATAAACCCTAACTGAAATGTAGAATTTGTAATCAAAACAAATTTTGAAGCAGTGAACTATAGAGAGATGCACTCATTAGTTTATTGCCTAGGTGACTAAAGCCTCTCCCCTCAATATATCTGATTTTGCATCAAGGCACCTTTAGGGCCAGATTCTCTGCCAGTTCAAATTATCACCCACACGTGTCTCACTGCCTGGACTGACCATGGCCCAAGATCCCGCTTAACTATTAAGCTGGGAGCATTCTCTGAGAAACACCATCACATACTCAAACCAGAGTTACAGCCTCTCCCAGCTGGTGAAGTAAACCACTGATTAACAGATCAGTATATTACTAATCAACTCACTTTTCAACTTAGAAGTGGAACACTCAAGTTAATTAACTTCTACATGCTTCTGCCTGCTTGCATACAGAAGTGAAAGTTCAGAAAACCATTACAGATTTTTCCCAAGATTTGGAATGAAGAAAGAAAGAACAGGAAACAAGTTGTTGGAAAAGTTTTATTGCATTTGTTTTCCATATGGAAGCATTGACAGATTGAAAAGATGCAGCATTCACATTACTTTCAAAATGAGACATCCATTAAATTTCTCCTTCCCTGATTTCCTTCCCTTCCCCCGTGGCTTTGAAGCAGTCCAAACAGGTCAGTTTCCAAAAAAATATTTTAAACCAAGGAAAGAAATGATTCCTTGGAAGTCATAGATGCAGCTGATTTGTGTATTTCCTTTGCAATTCATTTGATGAGCCCATGGGAGTAGTGAATCAAAAATGTAATAAAATTCCTGCCTCAATGCAAGATGTTGCAATTAACATTAACAGTTGGAATTATGAATGGTTTAGCTCTACCCGTTTTTTGGAATGCCTTCTGTCCCTCCCACTTTTCATCACCACATAGTTCATAACAGCATGCATGCTCCTTACCATAAATATTTCCCAGTTTCAAACCCTTACACATATATGTGCGTGTGCTTACACACATACACATGTATGCATAAACAGGAGAAACGATTTACAAAGCTCTAAACCAGGGCAATGCTAACAATATCGAATCAATCACCCTGGAACACTTACACATCCCATCAATATTAGTCTTTATAGTAATCAGGGCATTCATGTCAGTTTTTCACATTAACACCGTTTAGCAGGCTGCTCTAACAAGTCATTTATCAAGACAAACACACACCAAAAAACATGATTCTGCTATTCTAAACACTTGAAAATTAGCTTGCTTTCTTTCCTGGAGGTGTAAGGCATGTAATAATCCAAAGAGTCTTCTAAATCTGCCACAGTTATCCTAAAGGGGCAACAATTTCCTGCACACAAGGGAGGGAACAGATAAAATAATGCCAGAAAGATGGAATCAGTTCTGTGGCTGGAAGGAAAAAGGAGGGTGGAGTGGGAATTGGTGTTGGCAACGTTTAAGTACTTTAACTATTTGTGATCACCAGGTCAACTGGCTCACTTGCTGTGTTGCCTTCTGGTCTTGCACCTTTCTGTACGTGAAGTATCTGCTTCCCATCCAAGTTCACTAATGAAAGAGCAAACTGCTCCTTCGGGAAGTCCAAAGGTGTCTGTATAGGGATGTTGGCACTCACATGTCATCCACAGAGCTCATCACAGTCAGGAAACAGCATGAGATTTTGCTCAGAAGAGGTGGGTCATAACAGAGAAGAGAGGATCCCCTTCACATTAGTTATGCCATACAGAAAGCAGAGGGGAACAAATGCCAGTACAGTTAATATGATAAAAAAGAAAGGAAAAAAAGAAAAGAAAAAAAAAAGGCAGCAGCAGTTTCAGCCAGAGATATAGAATTATCTAAAATGGTGGAATACAGGGCCTTTTTTGCCTCTGCAATTATCAGCCATTTCATAGACATAAAAAAGTTCATTTTGTTTTTTGTTTTAAACATTCATGGAAAATTTGTAACAGTAGTGCTGTAATATGTTTATATTTTAGTGGAAATGCTGGTCAGGAATTCCTCAGACCACATATTGGTACGGGTCTGCTTTTCCTTGGTCTGGTGTTGCGAATGGGCTAAGCCATGCTATAGAGAACGGATGGCCAAATACTGCTTTCATGTTCATCCATTTTGTTTTTTTAGCCCATCTTCTCTCTTCCTTTTTCAACTGTTCTATTCCCTGAAAACAGAAATATCACATTTTCAGTCAAATACTCAAGTTTTGTAGTTCTGGATTTGGGGAAAGGTCTACTCTCAGTTACCCCTTATCCAAAGGACAGAGTAAGAAAATGCAAATGCATCTGTACTGCCTTTCCTTTTCTTCTCATTGTTTTATATTAAAAATACTAAAGCTAGAAACTGTTTCTTGGAAATAAAATTCTTTCATTTTCTTCAGACCTACATACTTCAGAATCATTTTAAGACCTCCCATCCAATTGCCTCTGATATCAATAAAAAAACCCCACTACTTAAAACCGAACAAAAAGTATGTGCTTTAATGGCTGAATGCATTATGTGCTAACCAGATGGAAAAGTTTTAGAAGAAACCATTACAAGCTTGCAGACCAAAAAAAAAAAAAAGGGAAAAAAAAAAAAAAAGGAAGAACCAAAAAACCCACAAACCCAAAGATAATCTCTGTAATGCTCCCAGATTCACCAAGCAGGTTCAGGAAGTGCCCATGGCTCAGTGTAGCTGAGTCTACCTTGTGCCTCTTCATGTGTCATTAGAATCACTGCTAAAACATGCATGGGATGACAGCAGGGAGAGAGAGTTAAATAAGATACCAATTTGAAGAAATCATTGGCATTGTTTAGTAAAGGTTAGAGGCAGAACAAAAATAAGCCATCAAGCAATCAGCTGAAACATTCACTAGTTAAACATTAAAAAGAAAAACAAAATCCATATTGTGTCTGAAGCCCAGGAAGTGAATTTGGTCTTTAGGAAAGCCATTTATGCCTGGCTGCCACAGAAGCATAATGAGTAAGAGCAGTCACTGGAGAGCATCATTGTCCCACGGGCAGCAGCCGCAGCAGCTGGCAGATCACCCAGTTCCTTGACTCTGCATCTTATGCAATGTAAGGTTTCTCCTGACCTACGCGTGTCTCCCATGCTACACAGTAATGCACTGCTACATATCTGTGTGCCTCAAATTACTGATGCTGGGAGCTCTGATGAACACAGCATAGGTAAGCTGCAAGAGTTGTGCTGATCCCTGGTAAATGTCACCTCCAGAGACAACAGCAAAATACCAGGGTTCTAGGTTCCTTCAGGCAGAAAGGAACCATCTTGGCAGGACAGCATACTCAAGATGAGGAATGAAGTCTCCAGTGACTGGAATAGAAAGGTGAAAAAAGGGCAACACACAGCCCTGTCTCTAAAATGCAAATTAGAGCATTGCAAGAGAGCACACTAAGAAGCACTTCACCTGGAAATATTCCTTAGCTCAAACCAGATTGCTTGCATACAGCTAGCTCAATGCTAGCAAACCAACGAGACATTCCATGGAGCAGAATCCTTACTGGTACATATTAAGAAAAACACCCCAAAATAAAAACCCACAACCCAACAGGGGAAGACCATATTTCATTCCTTCATTTTAGAATGTGGCATTGTTCCTTTAAGATCTACAAGTCCCCAGAATTAGACTGGAAGGGAAAATCTGGAGACTTATTTGGGTGCCCAGCTCTAGGAAGCAGTTTCTAAAAATTCTTGACAGGTTCCAAAGATAAAGAAATTCAAATGATGATTTCACAGGCAGCATTGCTAATTTACACACTTACTGATGAACACAAGCTCAGCAGGATCTGTACCACACTGTACTTCTTCCTGGGGCTCTCCCCATCAGAAAGCACAGTGAAGTCTTCCTCTGAACACAGACAGGTGGAACATCAGCCTCTTGCAAAAGCCAAGCATTAAAGAAAGCACTACAAAAAAAAAGCCTCAGAGCAATGGGCCCACACAACATATAATGCCAGTCACAGCTCTCTGACAGCAGCAAAAATATCTACTCGAGCTTCAGCTGGCCATGGGCAAACAAGGGGAAAGAAACCTAAAGGAGGCAGGGGAGGAAAGAAGAGCTGTCACTCTTTTAAGACTATCTCTTCTCTCCAGCCAGTCTGATTAATTCAATTACCTGAGCGTGCTTGGTGAAGAGTGGAAGTATTCACAAGTGTGGGAACACCCCCAGGAGTCACCAGCTCCATGTTTACAGAAGTGGACAAAGACATGGATTTAGTACTGTAATATTACTATATCATTTCTACTATGCCATCTTCAAATTAGGGATGGCTTGGTAGATTTGCAGCAGACTGTATCCAGCAGGCTTCCATGAGCCTACTCCACTCCCTTTTTCTCTCTGGCAGGAGTTTTTGAACTGTTGAACAGGTAGCTAAGGCTGGAAAATCTTCTAGGCTAACAGAAGAACATGCTGTGTGCGTGTGTCTCTGTGTGTGTATACTCTTCCCCCAACTACTCATCTTGGCTTTCCAGCACATAAACCTGTGAATAGTGACAACCAGGACATACAGTTGAATTTCAGACAATACCAGTAAATGCACTTAATTAAAGGAAAAAGGTTCTCCAATGCACAGGGACTAATACTCTCTATAGAGTAACCCCAGCTACCTATGCCTGCCTTATGGGAGGTACCATCAACACAGCACCCCAGGCAATAAGGGTACCCTACTTCCCACAGGAGCCCTCAGAGAGCACCATCCAGCACTTTGCTAGCTCAGCTTTATTATACTGGATCTCTCCTCAAAGGGTACCTGGGACTCCCTGTGCCATGAGGTAAAACCCTGTAGCCCATCACTCTTTCTACAAATGGTGTGAGACAGGGTAAAGGAGAAAGTGTGAGACACCCACCGTTTCATCAGTGCAGATGGAGTGTACTTGGGTCCCAAACATAACTGAGGTGAAGATGAGAAATAGGAGAGCCTCAAAACACAAGAGGATGAGTAGAATCACTGTAGTTGGCGGAGAGAAGGAACTACATTCTGTGAAGACAAAACAATGGAGTTGGAAGGGTAGACATCAAGTAATGCACCAGTTGTAAAACACCTGCAAAGCCACGAGTTTCCATACCCAAACTATCAAATAAATTATATAAACAACATTACCAGAAAGATACACAGGGAAGCTCTGACATTCAACCACAAAATGATGACTCCCTCAAATTTAAAAAAAAATGAAAAAACCCACCAAAACCCCTTCAAGATTGCAACTTCCTTTTCCACTGTGGTGTTTCCCCAGCACACTGACTGGGACACCATTCTCCTCCATTTCGCCTGGAGGCTGTCTCTTAAATCTTAGATTTAACAGATTTTCCACAGTGATAAGTCCATTAGAAATCTCAAGCTGGCAGTCAGGACACGCACATATGTAGCACCAAGATAAAACCAGGGTGTGCTTCCTTTCATAACTGTTCTAAGCTGTAACTTAAAAAAGGTCAGATTAAACCCAGTTTCTACTTTTCCTCATACTCAGTAGTGCAAATTCAAGCAAGAACTGAAAAAAAGCCCCCAAGAAGGTAATTAGAAAGGAGGAGCAGAAGAAAATAATGTTATAGAGCCAAAGTCATAGTTCAGCGCTGTAAAGTTACAGTTGCATCCTGTAAATGCCAGAACACCTCCAGATTTTTCCAAAATCTAAGACTCTCATCAAAAGCCTATATTTTTCTAGTGAGATCTTAGGGTTAAACAGATACACCATAATCACAGAGTACCACAATCTGCACAAACATAAGGAAGCTGGAACAACATATCCATGTCTCCTAACAGCTCTATTCTGCCACCTAAACCTGGGACAGGTAGGAAAGTGGTATGAAAGTGCTTTCCCCACAGGAACAGGCTCTGAGAAAGGAGATAAGGGAAACTACCTTTTGATATATCCTTTCCTTATGGCCCTGGCCACTGCAGTCAAATGCAGATGTTCTCAGTCACAGCTGCATTTCAAAACTTTGTTTTACAAAGTTTTGAAACGCAGAACAACCATGTCAAATTCAGTTCATTTGTGTATCCTCTGCAGTACTATGAACTAAAACTACTCATTATATTGAATAACACTACTGAAATTCCAAGGGAAAAAATACACCTCCTTTTCAAAAAAAACTCACAAGCAGTACATAGATGTGCACCCACATTCTTTGCCACCTTGATGTTCAACTCAGCATTACATTGAGGATTTCCTATATCCATTTGTGGTTTTAGGAACATAGATAGACTGACTGTAAAAATGTACTCACTGACTGCTTCAGAGTGAATGCTGAGGTTTTTGGTTTCGCTTTTTTGAGCTGCTTGGGCTCTGGTTTTGGTTTGCTGGGTTTATTTTTTTTCCGAGGAAAGGAATTGTTTGTTCTTGTGAGGGTGGAGTTTTGGATCTGAGCTAGTATGTTTTCCTGGCAGTCTTGCAAGGATGATTCATACTACCCTTTTAAAAAAAGCATACACATTCTTCTTATCTTTTGTTGTCATTCAGGAAATTAGTGTTCATGTCAACAGTAGGTTATTGCACACATACTCCTTAGGTGTCTTCACATATCAGCTTTTTCCTAGGCACTATCAGGTGTAAGTGAAAACAAGGACTTTTCAGGACAGAGACCCCAGCAGGTCAGAAAGAATTATGAAGTTCCAGGACTGATCATTAAAAAGACCAAAAAAAAAAAAATAGAGATAGCATAGCAGAACCTTGATAGCATTCTTCTGAAATAAGCAAACTGTATTTTAAGTTCTTATTCAAAGGATAATCTGTTATTTTAATAAGGTATTTTGTTTATACTCACTTGTCCAGTCTTCTTCGAAGCAGTACAAGAAGTGAAATCCCACCATGATTAGAGCATGCAAGGAAATCAGTGCTATATACATCTGAAAAATAAAGGTACCAAGTAAGTTCAAAGACCAATAGGCTAAATCTTCCCAACACTTTATTTAAAAGCATAGTGCTAAGATTTCAAAATAAAACCAAACCACAAAACAACTCCAAACACCACCAAGCTCTCCCATCTCCCCTGAAAAAGCACCATGAAGCTGGCAAATGCCACCACTACACAGACTCATTCTCTCCTTACGAACGGCTCTGAGTGAACACAAGGCAGACTGCTCAATTCAATGCCAGCTGGATCCAAAATCAAGCCTCCTGTGTCCCAGAGCGGCCTTCCCCACAGCTTACTGTCCTTACCTCAGCTGAGTACTGCACGACTTTCAGGGAACAGTAACACTGATCAAGTGTTACTTGTACAGGATACAAGTATCCTGTTGTCAAAGCTTACATCCTTGCTCTTGACAGCACTACAGTTTCCCAGAGAAACAACAGTTAATTTGTTTTAACCAGATCTGTTTTCCAGTATGAGGTTTAGAAAAATCGTTTATTTTTTTAAGAAGTACTTTCTCCTGAGGCAGACACTGGCATGGAAAGTTTCTCTCAGGTTTAATACTTTGTACTTAATTTTTGGTTTATATGAGGTATTAGCTCTGTAATAAAAACTGCATGTAACAAAAAGTTAGAACAAAAGCTATGTGCAATGTTACACATAAATTACAATTTACTAAAACAGGGCTAAAAAACTACTCTTTTGAATTTACAAACTCTGACAAAGATCGGCAGATAGTAGAAGGGACAGAGACTGTAACAAGAAACACCTCTGGAAGCAGTAAAAGGCAACGGGAAGATTCTAGTTTTCATCCCAAATTGAGCATGTTGCTCTTCTTTCACTTCCTCAGGTGTCAGAAAGAATATCCAAGAACAAAAACAGTTACCCTTACTTTGTTTCTCTCAACCAAATCAGGTCTTAAATACAGTCTGCTTGAAACTGGATATCAAGTTTTAATAGAAACAGAAATCCTTTTGGGAGAACTAGAACACCTAGCTCACTTCTCAAGGTGAAAAAAAACCCCAGCTTGCTCATAGGAAAGAAATGGGATTTATTTTGTTCTGTAATCCACATCTTTGCAAACCACACCACAGAACACAAAGCCTGTCATTTAACTGAAAATCTCCTCATTTCTGTTTGGTAATACGAGAACATACTTCCTCAAACCTACAGATGTCTCAAAAGATTTATTAATAAAACAGAGCATCACTGAAACACAGCCTTGTAATGTTCACACTACTCCCACAGTATATTTGCAGTTCACTTCCATGAAACACACTTCAAACCTTCCAGAAATATCCACTGTTCAAGTTTGTACTTCTGTTTTCTTACTCATGATGCTACAGATATAGTACAAAAAGTCAAGCACCTCCTTGGTTTTCAAGTACAAAAATAAACCACTTGCAATTAAAAGGTGGATAATTCTTATCCAAGGGGATGCAGACTTCCCACTCATTCTCTGAGATGTGGAAACAGCTCTTATTACATGATCCCACATAGATACTCATACAACTATAATGTTTAGGAACCCTGCATATGGCCTGGGACCCTACCAGCCACTGTTTGATGTAAAAGGACGGCCCCTCCCTCAAAGAGCTCAGCACCACAATACACTATTTACATTACAAAATAGGTGTTGAACGATCATCAATACAAACCTCAAAAAACCCTGACAAATGCTTCCTGTGATGCCTTTTCCCATTGCTGTGGATGGATGGATGTGTGTATGTAGGGGGGGGGGCGTGTTCCTTAATTACTGAAACAGAAGCCTGCAGCAGGCTCCCATACAGTTCTTCCAAAACATGACGGAAGAGAACACCAGCCCTGGGAGCTGCTTCACAGACTATGTACTGCATTTCAGCACTTCCCACTGGACAAGCTCAAGCATCACCTGCAAAATACTTACTGTAAACAGTACAAAGTACTTCTGGTTATTCTCTCCCACACAGTTATTGACCCACGGGCAGTGATGGTCCATTTTCCGAATGCACCTCTTGCAAACACTGAAAGAACGTAGGTCTTTATTAACAGCACTTTTCATTCCAGGAACACAAGATTTTACAGGGGTTTGGGGGACAAAGAAACTCAGGAAAAGACTCAGAGGTGAAATTTGAACACAAAAGAATTTACTTGCCACCATATTTATATTTGTGGTTTGCTTACTTGACTAAGCCTGTTCAAAATGAACCATACAATACCAAACCACCATTACAAAAATTAATGCCACACATCAGTGGTTCTTTCCAAAATATGGTTTGAACAATACATTCAGGCAGATGGAAAAAAATCTGTGATTTTGTTTAGTTTGAATCTACTCGGCCTGTTAAAATGTCCACAGATTAAAACCAAACAGTAATCACAAAGATATAAAAGGTAGTAATGAATAAAAATACTTTTCAGAGGTGCTAACAACAGACTAAGATTTATTTGCCAACATTTGCTGGTAGCAGGAACTTGCAAAAAAGAAAATTAAATAAGGCATTACAAAAGGTTCTTGACATCAAGGTAAGCTACGTACTAGCAGAAAATAGCTGTGGCAGTCAGTCAGGAAGATGGTGCCACAACAGACATTGCACGTGAAATTAGATGTTAAAGCACTTCACAAAACCAGACTAATAAAATCAAAATTCAAATTCTTGCCAGCATGCAAATTGTGGCTGGAAGTCAAATAATTAAAACATTACTACTTTGTCTGGACATCATTCTCTTGCTTAGTCAGTAACTGCTTCAACTCACATAATAAAGGAAGTCTTTTTCTCTGCTGCTTTCTCATATGATAGGAGACGAAAGGCAGTCCAGTCTCCTGATACCACATTGTACAAACAAAACTCCAAAGCAAACAAACAACAGACCCAGAAAGGAAACAGCCATTCCTGAACAATTCTGGCAGCAATGAAACAGAAAGGACTAAGTGCTATGCTAATTTTATTTTTCTTCTTATAACGAAAAGCATTTTGACTTTAATATAAATAATAAACTTCAACACCCAAACACTTAAAGAAACTCAAATGAAAACATAAACATGTTCTTATCAGCATGTATGGATAAATAATAGAAAACCTCTCTGTCAGAACAGCTTTTCACTTACTTTAATTGGTGGGAGGGGATAATCCCCAAGGATATGTGCTATGCTCGAAAAACAAATGAGTTGCTACAGGCCTGATCCTAAATGAAAGTCCAGGCAGGCAGGCCCCAGCCTCCCAGAATGGGCCTGGATCAGGAGCTCCTTCTCCTCAGGCAAACCTGGGTGCCCTACTACCTGTCAGCCCCACTTGCAGTGGGAAACAAGAAAAGCCTCATTTTGCCAGAACAAGCAGCTTAAAATTATTTGGAGCAAATGGGGTAGAAAATCAGCAGGTACAGTAAAAGCAATTTATCCGCCAGGTAATGTACTTTCTTTCATTGTGATTAAAAAAAAGGAAGGGGTAAGGTGAGGAAGGTGGTGGAGGAGGATGCCTCCCTGTGTGCAGATGCACACACACTTCCCTTGGGCTCTGGGACAGGTGAGTACCCAAGCAACCCTCCAACTGCTCCTGCTTCCCCAGAGGGACAACCTGAAGCAGTCAAGCCACAGATGTGAAAGAGACAGGAGAGGAGGGTGGGAGGGAAGTTTTATTCCATGTACATGCTCCAAAAACAGTTGGATGGCAGGCAGAACAGGGAGCTAGCTAGTGGAAAAGGAAACACAGAAACCACAACTGAACACTACAGGGAGTGGGGATTTCCCATACTCAGCGACACTTTACCCCACTCAACCACCTAGCTTCCAAATACTGGCAGGAATAGTTTACGGGGCACAGGGGACTCACTGAATAGCACACTCATAAAAACACCCTGGTCCCTCTGGCATACAGCTAGCAGTACCTACTGCTGATGCCTACGCCCCAACCTTGACATGTTAAAGTCTCCCTAGGCCACAAAAAACATGTTTGACTGAAGATTTTCAATACCATCAGTGCTCAGTGGATCACCTTCCCAAATCTTAATGCCTGAAAATTTATCTTAAAGGACAGAAAAAAGGACCATGCTGACAAGGTTTTGTGTTTAGCCAGAGTCTTTTTCATTTACCTACACTGCAAGTCATCATCAAGACAGCATTTTAGATGTGAAATTTCATTCATAATTGAAAAGCTGCCAGAGGGGATTTTACAGTAGCATTAATAAGTGATAGGCATGATCACATTGCTCCTGCTGAATAACAAACTCCTGATTTTCATTAAAATTAAAAAAACCCAAAAAACCACAAAAAAGAAAACCATTTGCAAACTGAAGCTCTGAAAATAAATATGAAAAAAGCAAACAGCAAGACAAGTTTGCTCAGCTCATTACCATGTATTTCCCTCCCCACAAGACCACTGCACTAATCAGCACTAGCCCAGGTACGAGCTCTCCCTGTATGTATTGGTTTTTGAGTAGGTAAGGAAGTGACACCAGTGCACACTTATTAACTACTTACTGAAAAGCAGCTTCGCTTGCTTTAAAAGCAGAAGAGAATTTTAGGAAGTAGTTTTTTTTTTTTTTGCTCACTGCCTTTAGTACTAAAAGCTCACTACCAGTTACTCTCTTCCGGGAAGTTTATCCTACCAGAAAAAGAAAGGACATGATAGATCAGTGTCGCGGTGCCTACAGATCAGTAGGCATACTGATCTATCACACAGCACAAAACAAAGTCACAGTTACTCAATGAAAATATGGAAATCTGAACTCTAAAAAATATATAAAGTTACCTGCACTTCTGTTTTAACTTAAATATCACTTCCAAATAGAATACATGGTTAGACAAATGGGTTTCTGAATAAAAGGAAAAATGGAAAAGACACTGACCCTTTGGGAGACATTTTATGGATTTCTATGCATTTTGGTATAGAATGTCTCCTTTCAAGTCATGTTTACATGAAAATTTATGGAATGTCAGTTACAAGTCTGGAACCAAGGCAGCACTCAAAAATTTTAAGTGTTTCTCACTTTGCACGAAGTAGCCCCAGCCTCCTAGATATGAAAATTTGTCAGAAAAGGTATGAGGTTTCTTCTGAGAGGCTTAAATGTGTCTGGTACTATTGGCAATAAAATTTGGATTCCAACTCTCAACTGACCCACTCCAGTCTCCGATAACAAGGCACACTGGTGAATTATTCTTGAGATCTTGATGAAACAGCCATCCTCAGAGAAGCCTTTACCTGCAGTGATGTGCTCTGTCGGGTTTGATGCTACAACACTTTGGGCACTTGTAAACCACCTGTCCTGGCTTTAGCTGTAAACTTTCGATGAACTCTTTTGTGGCATTACCTTTGGGTACAGCACCCTGTAGGAAAACATAAACAAACCGGGAGATTAACTTGTGGACATTATTGCAGCTAAGAACAACAGGATGACTTAAAACTATGGGAGGAGAAGGAAGAAAAATAAATAAAAGCTTCCCTAAAAACAATAGTTTCAAAAAGAGCAAGAAGATTCAGAAAAGAAATTTAAATGTGGTCTTAAAATATGAAACCACATACTTACACGTAATTTTGGTGGGGCTTTTGTTGTTTTATTCAAAACAATAAAATAATAATAATAAACGTCCACTTAAGCAATTAGTCTTTTGTAACATTAAAACAGTAACCTTAAAATATTTAAGAAACCTCATCCCTCTTTTCACATCAACAAATTTATCATGTCAGTGTTTCCTATCACAAACTGAAAACTACAGATGTTTTATGCCACTAGAAGCATCTTCTTCTGAAGTATCATTGTGCACACTAAGAGTTGCTGGTAAACAACTCATGTATTTATAATTATGTTTCCATTATGTATTTGTTATTTAAATTAGGGTTTAACATTCAAACAGTGAACACTAAGAATTGTCACACCTGAATAAGACCAGGTAAAAAAACATTCTTAGCTGTGCAATTTCCACTTTAAAGTACATATTTAAATAGGTAACATACTGCTGCTACAGCAGCCCAAGTTCCCAAGTTTCCAGTCTTTATATGGGCAAAAACTTGCTAAAAAAAAAAAAAAAAACAACCAACCAACCAACCAACCAACACACAAAAAAAAAAAAAAAAAAAAAAACTTCCTCTACTTAAAAAAAAAAAAAAAAAAGCCATGAAACACGGTGTATGAAATCACTGCTGGTACACTGGCACAATTTATTTCTGTGAATTTAAGGCTTTTTTATTTAAATAAAACCAGAGATGCAATATTTGAATGGATTTCTGATGGAACAGCCTCCTTTTAATACATCTATACAACCTCCTAACAGCAATAAACAGTAATGATACACAAGTGAGAGAACTGCACATTAAACCAGTAGTATAAGGCTTTTTGAAGCAGTCTTTGGGGGGCTTTTACCACAAAAACTCCCAACAGGCCTGACTAATTTAAAAATTACCAAAACGAATTTCCACAAAATGCTACAACTCATGTTCTCTTTCTTCAGTATGCAGCAAAGCTCAAAACTTTAGGAATGTTTTTAGGAAGGATCCATTTGAAGCAGTTCCTGAAATGCAAGACACATGCTATCAATTGTGAAGAACTGAGTTGTTAATTTATTTATAATAATAATTCTGCTTGTTTGCCTCAGCAGTGCTTTCTGTTCCACTCTGATCCTACATATGCCCCTGGTTCCCCATGTCCTGGAAGCTTCCTTAATCCCAGACTCACTGTCTGCCAGATGTTAGTGCATCCCCTCTCTGTATCTTCTCTCCTGCATTTTATTTAGCTGAATTTCTCATTAAAAAAAATGAAACAAAATCCCACTGGCTCTCCATCCACATACATAAATCCCACCTCACACCAGGAATTAACATATCTTTTCCCAATTACTTTCAACAGAGACTGTAGCTGCTTCTCCAACACCCTTTTCAAAATACAGCTTTTGTTTCACAAGAGCTGCTGCTAACTCGGCAAAATAATTCCAGCAACCTGAAGGTCCCTAAGTATAACAATCACACAACATACAATAATTAACAACCACCCCTAAGATACAAACTATCTAACAAACTGCTGTAACCTGCTATTCCTGAGTCCAGTGATCAGAAGTTTCAGAGGCTAAACTACTGCTTACACTTCTGCTCAGCAGCAGTAGCATGCAATTGAACAGTCTTTACCATAATTTTTGAGATTACCCCAAAATAAGCCATTTCTGCAGTTCTGTGGCTTCTGGAAGAGCTGGAATCAAAGAAACAAAGATTACACGGAAGTCATAACGGCGCCTAACAAGGTTTCATGGGGGAAATAACATTTGGAAAAGACAGAAAATCAGAGGCACACTACCACTCCCAACAGCAATAACATTTGTGAGGAAGGAAACAGGAGAAGTCTAAGCTTGTCTTTTCTTCCACTGACTAGTGGAGATTGGGTTTTGAACTGAGTCTACTGTCCAGAGCTTATTAAGCAAAATAAACCATCATAGGCCAATCAAAATTAGCATAATGGAGTTAAACTTTATCTTGTCACAAACAGAAAGATGAGAAAGCAGCAGATCTGGTCTCTCAAAGCAAGGTCCTCAGGATACATACAAGGGGATCTCACAATTCTGATGCTTCCCAGCTTGCCTAAGAACTGCCATCTCTTAGCATGCTCAGACCATATTTATTTCAGCATTGTCCAATATACTCAACAAAATCAGTAGAATGAGAGATGGTAACACATCTTTTTAAAACGACACATGTTCGTCTCTGTTCTGCTGGAGTAATACTTGCCAAGGCAGACAACCAAAACCAGCTTTTCCAGCTTGCCTGTTTGTCAAGACACAACAAGCCACAAACATGAGCTCTGCCATTTGGGAGAAAACAGCATCAGAGAGAAACATTCTCCTTCCCAGTGCAGAAAGAGGAGCTGCTCACACACCAGGAATCTAACGCTGGGTCCTTGACTTTGCTTCCGACTTGAGTGGGATGAAAAATTAGCATACCACATCAGCAGCCTCACTCAGCAGGCTGACACACAAAAGTTATTTAAGTCTGTCACTCACTCAGCAACAGAGTTACCCAACATATAGCAGACAAGAAAAACACCGCCTGCTTCTTTCTGAGACACACAGAGAGAGGTGTATACTTACTGGATCTGTCAGCATAGCACGAAAATGTGAAGCCAAAGCGAGGAAAGCCAAGGTGTTGAACAGTGTGCCATTGATGACGCTATAAACATAATCTCTTGATGGAACTAGCATGACAAGAAGGACTACAAAGTCGGCATAAAACACCAGCATCCAGGTAACGACAGCACATGCAATACCACAGCCATCTCGAATAAACCACATTGTTCCCAGGGAAGCGCGGCTAGGAGGTGGAACACACTTTTCCGGCTGGAGGTATTCAGGTGTCCTTTCAATATCTCTGAAGCGGTGGACTGGAGTAATCATCATAGGCTATTATGTCCATACTTGCATCTGAAAGAGAGTCAGAAACAGTGCTCACTGCTCTGCCAGACATCCAGACCTCTGTTCGCATAACGGCATGGTCAATACATGGGAAAGTTGCAGAAAGTGAAGTGAGCAAGCAAAAAAGGTAAATAAATCAAACACAAAATAATGGTTGGGAAACCACACTCTTGCGCTTATCGGAACACTCCTTACTCAGAAGACTCTAAGTGCTTTTAAGAAGTGCTTAATTACATGCTGGGTCTACCTGCGTGCCACCTACACCTCCATTAAGTGGAAAGGCAACAAGAGTTTTAATGAAGAAAAAGTCATCAGGTAGGAGCCAACAGGAACTGCCACAACAGGAGCTGAAGCAAGAACTCAGCACTGTCATGTGAGGGGAGAAGAGAAAGTTCTGGCACAGCTGGCAAGGTCCCTTTTTGCAACTTCAGAGTTGGGGAAACATACTGGGAAACTTAGCAAGTGGAAGAGGTTTCCTTTCTCCTTACCCATTGACTCCGAGCTTTGGGGTAAAAGTGCAAGGACAAACAGCTGTACAGTTAGATTTACAGGAACTGATTAAGAAGCAACCCAGAAAAGATCTTGACAGGATCTTATAGTCTTAGTTGGAGGACATAATTTTCCAACAGCTGTCTCCCACAGTCACCTCTTCCTCTGGCCTTACATCCCTTGGAAGTCTTCTGCTTCGTCATGCCTCTCCTGCCACCTCAATGGCATTTGTTTTGCCTCCCCTTCATGATTTCCAGCCAATTCCACTCTACTGTAGCAAGAGCATCAACACTGACCCTGTCCTCTCCTCTCCAGCTCTGCAGACACATTGTCTACCCAGAGGGTAAGATCCATCTTGGAACCAGGAACAGTAATGCTCCAGGTATGTGCCACACTTCTGTGGTTCCAATGTAACTCCCACCAAATATAGGCATTTGAGAAAACAGAGAAGGTGCTCGTAAGTCTTTGGCAAGGGATCAATCCATCTGCACTCAATCCATCCACCACTGTGTTGGAGCACACCTGGAATGCTGTGCTTTGAAAGCAGCTCTTCACACACCCAGCAACCTCTTCCAAAGACACTTCTACTCAGAATATTTGCTCAGTGCTCTAAACACTTCACAACACTACACCTTTGGAAGACACACCTTCTACAAAAACGGCTATGATAATTCAACTACGAAATACACTGAATTGCATATCCCTGAATGGAAGGTATCAGCCTCCTGCTATTTCAAAATGTAAGGCATATTCTCATGGCTTTGCAAAAAAGAGTGCTCATTTTGCTGTTTAAATTCAGAGTTCACCACTAATTATGTTTTCAGCCAAAAAAGTTCACACTAAAGCTATTTTTGTCCTTAATTGTTTAAAAATGGATATATTTTGCAGAAAACATAGTGAGAGAATTGCAGAAATCCCTAGGACGTCAAACTTCTCCAAATTTTATGGCTAAGTTCTGCCAAGTACAGGAAGAAAGCTCTACTCCACCTAACACCAATCAAAATGGAAATGTTGCTGCCCCTATCTCAACAGGGAAGGAGATGATCATTTACTTTTCAGTTGTGATTTTAAGAAGACTAAATTAATTAGAGGACAATTATTCTTTCACAGCCAAAGAATAAGGTTATTAATGAGCAGGATGATTAATTGCATCCAAGCACCGAAGTGACGAGCTTTGTGTGCCTGAGTGCAAGTGACACGAAGAGAGGTACTGGAACTGCTGTGGCCACAGTAAGAAGCAAAAGCCAAGAGCACATACTTCCTAGGTGCACAGGAGCACATGAACTAGACCATTTACAATATTTGTTTTCTAACACAACTCATATAAACTAGGAGAATTAGGTATTTTCTTATCTTTCCACCTTGAACATTTAGTATGTTGCCAAGCGAGTTTAAGATGATTTATTAATCTGAAGAAAGTCACGTGGATTAATGTTAAAGCATATCAGTCTTATGTTTATACACACATCACACAGAACAGAAACACCCAAGATGAAAATGTCCTTGTGAGGATGTCATTTACTATGGCAAGAAAAAAGCCCACAACAAAAAACCCACTCCTCATTCACAAAATTCACATAACACATTGTAATTACTGTCTTTTAACCACAGCTATAATTTAGCCTCATGACTCCTGATATTTAGGAAGACAACCTATGTAATTTTCGTAAACAGTGACTACCCAAACAATCTGGCACTTAGAACAGTCTAAGTTCAGATAAATCTATACCTACTAGTACATGCATACCTTTTCTCCCATTTTTCCCAATTTCTGTAGGGACAATTATGTACTCATACACTCACACAGACTTAACAAGTATTTCCAAGACTTAATTCTTCCACTCACGGAAACAGGCTAACCCTCACTGCATTGTTTAATAATCTTATTAAAACTGCTATGCTTGTTTGCCAGCTCAAAATAAAACTGACATAATTAAAGACTCACACCTGACAATGGTGTTTAGTTGACAAGAACATCACATTAAAAAGTAAGAAGGAAAACTGTAATTTAGGCATTCAATTTGCAATTGAAAGTTTTGACTTGATACATCATGTGCAGTAACAAGCTGGGACAGTCCTGAGCACAGGCTCTCAGGATTTTTTGCCTAGACTCTGAGCCTTTTCCCCCAAGGTTTTGTATCCCAAAGCAAAGGAATCAAACAGTCCCAGGAAAAGCAAATTCCTATTTAACAAAGGAATCAGTTTGACAAGTCACCTTAAGGTCAGTATTAGCAAAGACTGACTGAAAGCTGTACAAATACACAGTGATTAAGCTGTGGGTTTAGTCCTGAACAGAACACTTCAGCAGTGAAATAAAAATTAATCTCTCTTGCAGGTGCAGAAAGTGGTTTCACTCCAATAAAAGTTCTACAGCTCTCTCTCAGAAAAATCATTGAGCTAAACTGGTGGAAAAAAATAAGAAAAATCTATTGCTGTATAACTGTCTAAGGAGAAACTGGAAGGAGCCCTGAGGCCTCCTCAGTCTGAAAGTCTGGAGACTCATTTCTGCAGCGAGTTAAGAGGACAGCGCACAGGCCCCTGATTATGACTGGAGGACAATCTTGTTATTTAATGTACTCCACCATTTAATGCTTGTTTTAGAGGCCTTATTAGACAACAAAATAAATCAGTACATAAACACCATGCATTGTTTGAGAAATACATATGTGTTTTAGTGTTCATTATCTTAAGAGTCAACCTATAGGAGCTTGGAGTCGCAGCTTCTCTCCTACATGACCCAGTTAGTGGGGTTTTTTCAATTCCTTGTTCTTACATACGCAAACATCTGTTTTAGTTAATGTAGTCCAGTTTGGTATTTTCAGATAAATAATACAACAACCAAAAAACAAAAGGTTGTAGCAGGATGGAAGCAGTAACTTGCTCTAACTGGTTTGCCCTTCAAGCATGCTGCATATGAACTTAATTTATAAATACAGATGGAATATGTCAGCTCCTCCTGCTCTAGAGCAAACAATATGTAAACAATGTAGGCAAAGGGCTTAAGGACTTAATCTTGGTGTCAGGCTACAAGAGAGGCCACTAGATAAGTGTGAGATACAATGACAACACACACATCAATTCAGCTTAGTGACATGACAGAGCAAAGACCTTTTCTATTTTTTTTATCCGGAAGGCATTTGGCAATACGGGAACAACCAAAAACCATATAATACATAAGTTAGAAATGTAAACAAAACAAATTAAAATCCACTTCCTGCTACAATGTACACTTAAAATATGCTATTACACCCTACATGAACTGTCTTTTTATCTGCCATAAACCATGTCAAAAAAATCTGGTTTTTAATGGCCTGTGACGGCCAAAGAATGTGCTAAGAATGTACAAACAAATGATGAGGGCCTTCACCCAGTAAGTACCTGAAAGCTACCTGAGATTCTGATGTAAAACTTACAGCAAACTTAAAACCACCATCATTGTGAACCTGCTGATTTTCATGTAATTATGCGTGTTAGTAAATTCAAGCACATGGGTATGACTTGCAGAGCTGCAGCATTACTATGTACATTGCAACCATTTCCTCTCTTACAAGTCCATTAACACTGAACTGTGGGAAGAGGTTACATTTTCATTCTGTCACATGAACTAAGTGAATTTCAAGTTCCGTAAATTACATGAACACAATACTGGGGGGAAAAAGAATAAAAAAGAAGATCAGGGCAGATCATGGACCTTTTCTTAGGTTTTCAGTTTGGTTTTTTATTTCCTTTAAAGAAATACTTCTGAACAGCTTTTATGACATACAGAGTACCCTAAGAGCTGACAAACAACACTAAAGTTAAATTTTTATCAGCAAAAGGAAGCAAACATACGTAACTAGTAATATTATATTCATGACAGCTCAAGTAACCAATCTAGATCCACAGAACAGATGTCCTTTTATACAAAATCAATCAGCTCCAGACAGATAGAGAGAAACTGCAGGAGAATTAATTTTTAAGTTTATTTCATTTTTCTGTATGTAACACTGCACAGATTAAAACATTGCATATTTAATCTTCCTTTGCAAGAGATTTAAGAGAAGGTGAGTTTTCTAACTAAGAGGGTTTTTTCCTGCCACAGTTCCATGCAGCCAAAATCTAACAAGCTTGTGAAAACTTGCCAAAGCAGAGATAATACGAAAATATCAGTATTTATATGTATTTTCCTAATGGCTCTTGCAAAGCCTAAAAAGCTTTATCTGATCTGCAGGAGTGCAACATAACAGGCCAGCTATGCTGAGAATTTTTGGCAGTCTCCTGCAGATTCACCCAGATATCCATCGGCATGGCAGCTTCCAACCTCTGGTTTACAAAACCCTGGAGGGTCAATGGGACACTTCTAACAGATCTGTGAAAGGCAGCTAAAAAAAGCAAAGCTATTATTAGCAGGCTCAAATTTGCTACAGAGAGCTGTACTTCCATTGGAATACTTTCAGGACTCTACACACGGTTAAAAAAACCAACCAAACAACAAACCAAACAAACCCCAACCCAACTCAGGCTAAAAGCCCAAGCGGGTAAAAACCTAATCCTGAGTTGCAATGCCAAAGGCAACAGGGAAGAAGCGGGCACGAAAGTTAAGGCTGTGCTTACAGGACACCCGATGACTCAGATCAAATTATCACAGGGCAAAGTCTGGCGCTGCTAATCCTCCTCCAGCCACCCCAGGAGCAGGGAGCAGGATTGTGCTACCACAGATACTTCTTCATTTTTCTTCTGGAAATTCAGGCTACATTAAGGAGTATAGTTACAGCCTAAATACTATGTCACCAGCTATGCATCTGCTTTTAGCAAAAGGCTCACAAACATCTCAAGATTCTCCTGAATCCTTCGGCTCCTGAAGGCAATTTCCACACTTTCAGTTCCCATACTGAAGAAAAATGGCATAAAGAAATCTTTAAAAAAATAACAAAGCTTAAAATAAATTTGTGTTTCCTGAGGGTAAATGCACAGGCTTGGATTACCTCCCCTGAAAAGGGGAATAGAGAGCACGTAAAACCAGAGGGTAACCAATTTATAACATTTTTCTATACATGAGGGGAGTAAGTGGCATTACAATGCTTTATAATAATGGTTTACCAAACTGTTTGTAACATCAACTATTTGATGTTATTTTCTATTTCTAATTTATTTCTTACTTCAAAGAGATCATACATGAACAAGACCTTAGTAAAAAATGGCTCACACTAAAATCATATTTTCATTATTTTTATTATAAGCATCTTTAATTAGAGGGGAAGATTTAACTGAAGGCATGCCGTCCTGAAGAACACATTTGAATAGGAGTGCAAATACACAGAGAGAACTTCTCCCTAAGGAGAGAAGGGGAGGGGGAAATTACCTCAAAGACGTCTGTCATATGTAGAAACTCCATCCTGAGGGCTTGGATTGGGCTGAGAGTAACAGCTTCAAAAGAGACACAGCCACATAAGGCACAAATCCCTCAGTCCTCCTCTAATTTACATTAGCGTAGACAAGAAGCAACTTCAACAGTGCCAGAGGAATTTCATTAGTAGAACTGAAAGGAAAATAAGGCCATGTTTTCTGAATTACAAATACAGGGGTTTCCCTATCCTGATGCTTGTGGTATGTAGTCTCTTAGGGCAGATGGTAACAGCTTCCTGGTTAATGTCTATCATTTCTGTTTAACTAATAGACATGCATTGTTTAAATAAATTATAATGCAATAAAGACTGACCTATGAGTCTGAGTTATCTGGTGACGGCATCCCCACCAAAAGGCCTCTCAGCTGCTAGCCTGAGCAAAGGAGAGCAAAGACAATGTAGTTACTGTCCAAGGTACAAAAACACTGGACCACTATGGATGAGTGACAAAATTCAGGCAACATGTAGAAACAGGGCACAAATCACAAGGGCACCAAGACTGAGGTCAGACTTGGATCTGACTTGGTCTGATCACCAAGTTAGTGATCTTAGTAAGTCTTTCATCAGAGCTAGAAGGTACTTTATAAAACTGTCATTAAGTAATGAACCATTACAAAATAACTGATAAGTTTTTAACTATCGGAGCTGCAAGGGGAACAGAGAAATTCTGTCACTTCAATCTCACAGCTTCCCAATAGACTAAATACATACAAGCTACTTAACCTATGTCAAAAGAGAAATATTAATTCTGAACATACCATCTTTGTTGAATTGCCACCTATCTAAAGTTAAGCATTGGAAGGAAAGAGCAATTGTGCAGGAGAGATTGCACCAGGAAACAGAAAACAACAGATGGGGATGTCATGCTTTCCCACAGCATTGCAGTTATCCTGAATGCACAGCCTTATGAGAGACAAAAGAGAAGAAGCTGTCCTGGTCTTCTAGACAGCTTTGCAATTTACATGCTGACTCAGGACTTAAAACAGCAAGCCACTGGATTTGGGGAATGCAAATTCTCAATTTGTCCTTTATCAACTTTTTTTTTTTTTTTTAAGAAAGACAAAAATTAAAGGGGAAGGTTTATCTATAAAACTGGCATTATTTTTAGTTTCAATTTAAAAACCACACAACTTTCATGGCATAAGGAATATGTTCTGCAGAGCAGGAAAGAGCTGCAGCTTTAGAGTTTTAATCATAACACAAAGCTGGCAGAACCCCTCTAGTCTAAAAAAATATTCTAAATAGTATCTTTCAAGGCAGAAAGAGCACTTTAACTACCAGACATACATTTTCACTCAAGATGGTCTATCACAGGATCTGGCTCTCACCTGCTTTTGCTACAGCACCCGCTTCATAAGAATGAACAAGTCACTCACTCTCTGATTTTATTCCCCTGCCTGTAGTTTATTATTCTGCCTTACCACATACCGGTAGGTAAAGATGTAGGTATGAAGGCTGTAAGGCATTCAGATTTTAAACCTACATACTACACCTAAGCAGACCTCTAAGCCAGCTACAGAAAGTACACAGGGCATACATTAAAACAGCACAGTAACAACACAGGGTCCAAAACATTATCACCTCTATCCTGCAAAGTTAAAATCACAACTAGAAGAAACAAATGCTGCTACTTCAGAGAACCGGAAAAACCTGCAGGTTCAAAGTTGCTTTAGGTTAAAGCTTTTGAAACATAGCAAAGAACATCTGAGTCGACAAACTAAGCATTTCTTGTTTTGCTCACTTTAGCACTGGCAAGCAGAAGGGATCCTTACTGCCATAAAAAATACAGTTTCTGTGTGTAAACCTTTATTTTCCTATCTTTTGAAATATGAAGAGTTGAAGACAAGACCAGCTACCATATATAATATCTTCCTTATCTATTCTGTGCTATATTGGACATCAGTACATCAAGTGGCCACTGCAAAGAACCAAGATGCATATCACATTACTACCTCTTTCACCTGCTACAGACCTCTCTGTATCTATGGTATGGTAGTAATGCCTTCCCACTAAGTCTGTATATGTCTTTTTTTCCCCATTTTTTTTCAGTAGCATTGTATTTTACCTTTACTCACTCACAGTGTTTCAGCTTCAGCCCACTTGTTTTAACTTCTGCATGCTGCACCACATTTAACATTGGTCACTCCATCAGTTCTGCATTATTGCAAAACTCACAGCTGAACATGACAAACACACCATCCATCAGCAGCCTAGGAGCAGAAACAACAAGAAGGGCCTTGCATTTCCTCTCATTCAACATTCCTCTGTTGTTGAAGGATCTTAACAGTGTCTTGTGTGTCCCTTTTTACTCGCTGTTTTACTTGCTCCTGGAATAGCATTTCCCAACATTTTTCTACCTGAACTTTGATGCTGTAGCCTTCCCTTTGATTTCTTTACCTTCCCATGCCTATCCTTTTTCCTTTTTCCCCCTCCTCTTGCACTCCTACCTCTTCTCCTGTAACAGCACCAGTTCCGTACAGTCACCCTGTAACCTAGTGGTGCAAAGAGATATGTGGCTATAAGCCTAGACAAATCTCTCTCTCCAGTCTACAGAAGCACTCCCAAGCAGCCCCCAAGATGGGGGCACAGCCAGAAGCAGGCGACAGGAGTAAACGTGCCAGTGCTCCCGTGCAGCACCTAGCTGCACCTTGCCTCTAACACCTTGCACCTCACTAGCAGGGAACTGCTGCCATATGGGGAGGTCTTCGGCACCCACACCATACAGACAAGCTCGCTTGCTCTTTTGGACTCCTGCTCAGAAGGACAATGTGTGAAGTGTTACTGGCAGACTTGCTGCACTGCAGCTCCAGGCAAGGGCTATCTTCTTTCCTTATTGCCTGCACAACCCAGGAAATATGCAGCTTCAATTAGGAAAGCTTCAACTTCTCATTTTCTTTAACACAACTCGAAGCTTCAGATCAGTTACATGCACAGGTTAAATATGAGGTTCCAGGTACAATCGGTCACATTTAGTTTGCTTCAACCAGATAAGCACAGGATTGGGGAAATAAAAACTGACAACAAGCTCTTCCATCGTGTCATATTTTACATTATCTGCTGTCTTGCGTCAGGAAGGCAGAAAAACTGTATTCCTGAATATTGCCCTAAGAAAAAGTCATGTCTACACTGCAGAGGGATCAGAGAAAAGCATAAGCTCAGCCAACCAACATCTGCAGAGACTGGCTGAGCTACAGCCAGCAGCTGTCATTTTTAGACTGACACCACTGTGGGTGCCCATCTAGTTTTCTCTACAGCAGGAAGGCCTTGTTACAGCTGTATGGGAAATGTCTGCACAGTAAAACTGGCCCCATGAGCAAGCCTTCCTTAAATAATGCAACACACAGGTTTAAACTGCATGGACTATGCAACACTGCTAGCTGCTGTTCTGTTGGAGGTGCACAGCAATCCACCCACTGAGAAAAGTAAATTCATATTAGGTAAGAAAAAGAGATTCACCAAAGCTAAGCTACCATTGTCCAGGATACACACTTACTGATGAAGACTGTCAGCTGTTCCCCTTTGTTGATACAAAGGAAACTGCCCAGGAAAAAACACATAACTACTTGGGCACAGCAGACCTGCATCTGCAGAGGAATTAAGCATTCATCTTCTTGCAACCTGCTCCCATTATTTGGATTAAATGATATTTGTGTACTTTTGTCTAGTACCAAACAAGCAATTTCAAACTGAAATAGACACCCTTGTCTATAACTACATGACTTAAAATGAAAATTAAAAGGAAGCAGAAACATACATGAGAATACCCAATTATTGCTGTAGGTCCCAAATGTCACAACAAATACTTTGGGTTTTAGGCAGACCCAATATCTGCCCTTTTATAAAACTATAAGGACAAAGAGTTTCTAGGTCACACCTTTGAAATCTCAATGAAAATTCAGTCAGACACAACTTACTACCAGCAGCAGGTCCCACTGGTGTCACAAACACTATTGCATCAGTGAGGCAGCACCAAGAGCTACGTTGACAGTCATAGGCTTTGAAGGAGCAGATCTTTATTGCATACAGGGCTGCATTTTTAAAAGACGTAAGAATGGCATGGCTCCCCTTATGATGACTCTTATCACTGAGATGCCTGTAATAGTACACAAATGACTTAGCTGTCACTTTCATTAAGCAAAGGAAAACATGGTCCTCACTAATGCCTCGCTATGTACGCTACAAGACACCCAATGCAGTCACCCACTAGAACTCACCAGTCCCTCCCTTCTCTGCGATTCCACTGTGTCAGAACAACGGTCTAAATTCAGGCTCCTTTCCTACAGATCCGACATTGTATACACACCTTTGCTGCGCCAGGAGTCTGGAACACTGTCACTCTCTCTCATGCTGAAAAACACAGTTTATCTTTTCTGAATCAGGATCAAGGGAAGGAGATCTAAACGAACTTTGCTGTCCATCCCACATCCCGCAATGGTACACACCGACGGGAGAGCCCATCAGGGGCCAGACTGCTGCCCCCTACTCCCCGAGGCCTGTTTTCTTGATTGTTCTCTTGAAGACTATCTGCTAATGAGCCATCAAGAACTCTTGTTTCTTCTTAAAATTTTACCTTACACGACTACACCAGTAACACTTAGAAGCCGCCGTTCTAAACCAGCCCGGATCGCTTGCTACTGCCACGTAAAACTCACCATCCATTTCAACCAAACCTGCCACAGTACAGCGCCATGGTTTCGCCACGGATTGCTCCCGATGCCGAGGGCACATCTAGCCGATGGTGCCATCGGACAGCCGCAGCCACACGCCTGGTGGCCAGGGCCACCTCAAAAGGGACAGAGTCAGCTCCACTCGCTGTCCAGCTGCTCGCTGGCGGGCACGTCCCATCGCTGCAATGCATTAGCAAATTACAGGACCACTGCAATCCACTGACAGGTCACAGGACCCCGACGAAACTGCTGGAGGCTCCGACTTTAAATTTCCTGCCGAGGGAACTCAACGCTGCTCCGAAAGGCCGCGGAGCCCGGTATCATTTAACGCGCTCATCCTCCCAGTATTAAAGCCCAGCGCTGGAAGGCGGCGAGGGGAGAGCGGGAGCCCTCCTCCCGTTTCCCGACCGATGCCCACAGGTCCTGGGGATGCCGCTGCGGGACACGACCCGCCGCCCGGCCCTGGCCCGGGGACCCCGCCGAGGGATGCGGAGCTCCCCGGCCCATGGGCGGGCACCGGCGCCGGGCCGCGTGCGGCTGCGGACCGCCTGTGCCGACTGCGCGTTAACAGCCCGGGCGTGCGGGTGCCTGGGGGGAAATGCGGGTTTTGTGAGGAAAACCCCACACTTTTTTGTTTTGACATGGGAACAGACGGTTTTGTCTCAGCGGGCACCTCTGAGCCCTAGGTAGGTTCAGAGTGGTTTTGGTTTGCAGGTATCCAAAATCTCTTGGCACCCAAGGAAGAGCCGTGCAGCGCAGAGCAGTGAGGATGTTTGGGGGACTGCGGTATCATGCTTAGGAGGAAAGGCTGAGGGAGTTGGGCCTGCTCAGTTTCGAGAAGAGACTACTGAGAGGGGACATCGTTATTGTGTATAAATGTCTAAAAGGAGGGGGGTGTGGATGTGCCAAAGAGATGGAGCTGGGCTCCGCTCAGTGGTGCCAAGCACTAGGATGTGAGGCAGTGGGCAGAAACTGATGCACAGGAAGTTCCACCTGAACATGAGGAAGAACTTTACTGTGTGGGTGACCATGCACTGGAAAACCTCCAGAGAGGTTGTAGAGTCTGCCTCACTGGAGATACTCAGGAACTGTCTCCACAATCCTGTGCCATATGCTCTAGGATAGCCCTGCTTGAGCAGGGATGTTGGACCAGATGACCCACTGTGGTCCATTCTGACTTGACCCGTTCTGTAGTTAATTCTGTGATTCTATGACAGAACGCTCCACTGCAGTGTCATGTTCAGAGCCAGAGCAAGGGCTGAGTTTGCTTGACTCTCCACATCAAGCCACTGCTTCCAGCCTTTGCAGCCTTGTCCACTAATTAATCATGCAGTGTGAATCTTCACATTTCGGGGGTTGCCTCAGGCAGGCTTTTTTTGGGCTCTATTGATTTGGCACAGCCGGTTTTTTTCTTCTGGCCTCCCTGGGGGAGGGCCAGAACTGGCTTCTGTGAGAAGCTGCTGGAAGCTTCCACCATGTCTGACAATCTCTGATGGCACTGGAGATGAACATGCTGTTGGCCCAATTAGAGAGGTTGGTAACATCTCTGTGATGTCATATTTAAGAAGAAAATCAAAACAGTGCACAGGCAGCTTTTTCCAGGGGTGGCAAGGCAGCGCCACCGGGGCCATCCCAGCACAGTGCACAGCGATGCCCTGCGGCCACCGCTATCTCGGTGCGGCCCATGGCAAGCTTTGCCTGCTTCGGCACCCCTAGCCAGCTGTGCTGCGAGCAGAAGGGCAGGGGCAGCAGTGGCTTCTCCTTCCTGGTGCCCGGCACGAGGAGAGGCGTTAAATAGCGCCAGTGCTATGATGGCCGCCACTGCCTGCTCGGTGGCTGCAAGGCCACCTGGCCAGTGGTCAGCAAAAACATGGCGAGCAACTCCTTGATGCAGAACCTAGATGGGATCAACCTCTCAGCACTGTAGGATCCTGCCAGAATCTTTGAATTGGTGCAACTTGTTTGCAATGTTACAAGCGGCAGTTTATCTTCTAGTCAGAGAAGACGAGGAAGTGAGGAGATGTGAGGGAGAACAATATGGTGGCATGCAGGTCAGTGGAAAAATAAGGGGAGGAGGTGCTCCAAGTGCCAGAGCTGAGATTCCTCTGCAGGCCATGGTGAGGACTATGGTAAAGCAGGCTGTCCCCCAGCAGCCCATGAGGTCCATGGGGATGCAGAGATCCACTCACAGCCCATGAGAGAAGTACTTACACTGGAGCGGGTGGATGCCGGAGAAAACTGTGATCCAGTGGGAGACCAGAATGGAAAGAGAGGGCCCCTGCTTCCAGAGATAGAGAAAGAGGGCCCTTGCTTCCAAACTAGGGCAGCCTATCCTTAGGGGACTGCACCAGGTGGAGGAGTAACCCACGCCAAATAGTTTCCAAAAGACTGCCCATGGGAGGGACCCCAGGGCATAACAGAAGAAAGACTCCCCTCCCTGAACAAACAGAAAAAAAAATCTCAAGTGACAATCTGACCAAAATTCCCACATCCTGTCTCCCTGTGCTGTCGCTGGGAAAGAGGGAGGGGCTGGGGGGAAAAATTATGTTTTAAAGGCTTATTTTACTTCTCATTATCCTCTGACTCTGTTAATAATAAATTTACTTTATACCTTTAACTTTGAACGTGTTTTGCCCTTAGAGTGTTTTCTCCCAGGCATCTCAGCTCATGAGCACTTCGTTAATTTTTTTCTTCTCTGCCCAGCTGAGAGCAAGAGAAGATCAGCTCTCATGGGTGCCTGCTGTTTGGCCAGTGTCAAACTATGACAAGGGCCAACACACGCCATTTATTTACCACAATGAAGTTAAAGATATTAGTTTGCCTTTGTTAAAAAAAACAAAACAAAAAAACCCCCTCAACATAAAAACCCCAACAAACCCAAGAAACAAGTGGCATCTTTTTTTTTTGTATGATAAGCTTCACTACTGCCTCGTGCTGGAGTTTGAATGTCCTCAGAAGTGCTCTTTAGGGCAAGAGGTTGCCTTCTGCCCTCCCTGAGGAAAAACGAGCCAAACCTAGGCTCCTCCCACCGTTGAAAAGCTGCTGTTTGCATGTGAACAAGATTTGCTAGCTGAGCCTCTGAACTATGCAAGAATTTGACTAACATTAGGTAGACTCCAAGCTGGGATGGTAGAAGTGGGAAAAAAATTAACAAATCACTCTTTCCTGGCAATTGTAACTGCTAGCTGCTGTGGACTTAGCCATGAGAGTCAGGAACTAAGATGAGAGCCAGAATGTCATCTCCCTGTGTTCTCAGTGAAAATCATAGTGTGCATCTGCATTAACACTTGTTTCAGATCAAGAACTTACATTTCCAGGGAATTTCTGATTTTTTCTTACTTCTTGTTTGGTTCACACTGTGCAATATGAGGACACAAGTATTGCACTGCAAGTCATATGAAGGGTCAATCTGTGCTGGACAACAGCATTGGCAGATGCTATTTTAGAGAGAACATACAAACCAGGCCCCTTTCATGTATGGGCGCTGCCTTTGTCTGGCACTCCCCTGGGCCAGCAAGGAGCCCTGGCCCTGCTCACCTCCCTACGGTGAGAGGGGAGGACAAGCTACCCAAGCTCTCAGCTCTGCCAAGCTCCACTGCTGGCTCTCCCCACCGAGAAGCAGTAAGCAATCCCCATACAACAACGCTAGACTGCAGAAATGTGGCTCCTTTTAGATGCAGGTAAGCCGTGGGAAGAGTCCCAGAAATTCATCAGCTCTGCCCTGACTGCTAATTCCCAAGCAGCCTGCCAATGGGACCGGACCAGCTAAAACTTCCAAAACCATCCACTGCTCTTGAAGTTTGCTGCCACTGCAGCATGCCACCTGCTCAAGTAGGCACAGCCAGGAATGCTTTGTACGTTTGATTGAACAAAGAGTTGTGGAAAGCTGGATAAACTCTGGTAGTGTGCTGTGTAATCCTTGGGAGCTATGGATCATTTTTAGCCGAGCAAGCATCAGAGTGAAGTCAAGAGAGCATCTTTTAAAATACGCTGAAAATTATACACAGCTGTGCAAAAAGGCGTGCAAACTTACATTAATGACTGTTATGAAACTTTCAATTAAGGCTGTAAAAAAAAATCCCAACCATTAATTATTGTTTTAATATATAGTGCGAGTTTTTAATCACATTTCCCACGACACTTTCCCAGCGATATCTGGCACAGGACCAACAGAATCCCCTAAGGAAATCATTTGGTTTCTTCCCCGCTCCCGCACCAGCCTTCCCCGCGCACCGCTCCTCGCTTGGATCTTTCTGAGGTTAAAAACTCCGCAAGGAAAATGAGGAAACGCAGAGGACTATGACTACGCGATCCATTTCTGAGACCGGGATATTTCCACAGCCTCCTGCAGGAGCTTTTGGCAGAAAGCGGGAGCTTTGGTTTTACCCCGAGGGTCAGCTTCTCGGACGGGACGTATTCCGGGATGCGGGGCGCCAGTGGGTACCGCGACCGGAGCGCTGCGCCGACTCCACGTGATAGGCTTCTGCGGCTTTACGGCTGCACCCCCCGCTTTGCCATCAGGCAAGGGCAGCCCCCGCTGTGAGGCGCCGGTGCCGGTGCCGGTGCCGGTGCCGGCTGGGCGGGCGGGACACCAGCTCCGGAGAGCCGGCAGCTTCCCTGCCGCGGGCGGATGGAAGGCAGGAAGGCAGGAAAGCAGGCAGGAAGGCAGGAAAGCAGGCAGGAAGGCAGGGAGGAAGCGGGGCACTGCGCAGGTGCGAGCAGGAGGCGGCGGGAATGGCGTCCGTGGTGCTGAGCGAGGCGGAGAAGCTCTACATCGTGCACGGCGTCCAGGTACCGGGGGCGGAAGGGAGCGAGCTGGGCTGGGGAGGAGGGAGGAAGGAGGGAGCCCTCCACCGTTGTGTCTGGTGGCGAACCTATGGAGTAGTGATCGTCAGAGCACGCCGAGCATCGGAACGGGGTTCAGGCTGAGAGCGGGACGGGGATTTGTTTTCACAGACTCACACAATGTGCTGAGTTGGAAGGAACCTACAAGGATCATCCTGCCTGGCACAGGCGCAGGCCACGCCAAGAATCACACCCTGTGCCTGAGAGCATTGCCCACACACTTCTTGAGCTCTGTCAGGCTCAGTGCTGTGACCACGTCTCTGGGGAGCCTGTTCCAGTGCCTAGCCATCCTCTGCGTCAAAACCTTTTCCCGATGTCCAGGCTAAGCCTCCCCTGACACAACTTCAGGCCATTCCCTCGGATCCTGTCGCTGTCACCACAGAGAAGAGATCAGTGCCTGCCCTTCCTCGTGAGGAAGCTATAACTGCAGTGAGGTCTCCCCTCAGTCTCTTTCAGGCTGAACAGACCGAGTGACCTCAGCGTCTCCTCAAACGACTTCCCCTCAAGGCCCTTCACCTTCTTCATTGCCCTCCTTTGGATGCTCTCAAAGAACTTAATATCCTTCTTCTGTCCCCATTTCCTCCTCTTTCCTTGCTCTTCCCTGGCTGTTCCTCAAGTTATTGCCACTGGATAGAGTTTTAGCCTGAAACTTAGCGAAGGAACATGAGCGGGACAAAGGAGAAAGAGTGAAGGGTATCTGAGGAGAAACCCCAGAGATAAAAGAACTGTATTCTTACTGAAAAACAACCTGTTTTTATAGGAATGAGCTGTATAGTATCAGAGGATGTGTAATACCCGTTTGTGGAATACAAATGGATGAAAGCATTTGGAGGGCTGGTGTATTATTTTTGTCTGCTGGGATCCTAATTACTGATGTAAAAGTACAGAATTTGCCTATCCCAGGAAAGAGTTGGCTTGTGTTAGGTAAAGTACCATTTAAAGCCATGACCTTTACAGTTTTGAAATCTGAAGCTTTCTTTTGGGAACTAGAGAAACTTGGTGCAATTCATGTCTACCTGTAGATTGCTTGTTACAAGCTCTACATAATTGAGATATAAATGAAAAAGTATAGTTCTTTTTTATTTCATGGTGAAACTACAAGCAATTGCTTTTATATCCTCTTTACTGCTGCAGTTGGTATAGGAGAAGGAAGGTTTAAAATTACAGAGCTTTTGGTTTGTGGTGGGTTGTTTGTTTGGTTTGTTTTTAATTTTGATTACCAAGTCCTTTAAGTGCAATGTATTGGTTGTCATACTTAGGAAGACCTTCGTGTAGATGGTCGAGGCTGTGAAGACTACAGATGTGCAGAAGTAGAAACAGATGTTGTATCAAACACAAGTGGTTCTGCAAGAGTAAAGCTGGTAGGTAAATTTCGTAGGGATTTCTTAGGGATTCTTACCTTGCTGATGAAATTGCTTGTTCATGTGACTGCTTAAGCTGATGCTGTTTGCAGATGGGTTTGTGTGTGTAATAACATTTGTGTATACAGCAGTAACTGAAACCATGGGATGTGGAAGTAATGACAGGATATATAATCAGTTCAGGCTGGCTTGAACTGGATTTACTGTAAAGTGCCTGGACAGCCTTCAGTCTGAACTAATCTAACATTTAATCATGAAAACAGAAGTTGCTGTTGNGGGGGTGGCAAAAATTTCTGTTCCTTTAAAGTGAAGCGAAACTGCTTCTGACATGTTGACTGTGAAGCAGATAAATGTACTGTGCACCATTATGAAGGTTCTGCAGAAATAGCTGTTTACAGAACCAAAATGACAGTAGTAGTCTTGGATATTAGGAGTGTCTTTTTAACCTAGAGAAAGGTAATATGCATGGTAATTTTTTGAAGAATCTTCTTACACTTAATATTGTTCTTCTAAAACCTTTTGTTCTTTAAAAATAAAGTTATTTTAAGTTCACTCTGATAGAATGATCTGATAACTGAAAGGTAGATATGTCAGCTTAGAGCAGACATTTAAATTAAAGAAATAGTTCTGTAATAATAATTCTAGTTGTGTGATGTGTTTTTGTTTTAATAGGGAGAAACTGATATCTTGGTAGGTATAAAAGCTGAAATGGGGACACCGAAGTTGGAGAAACCAGATGAAGGTTACCTGGAATTTTTTGTTGACTGGTCAGTATACTAGAAAAGAATGAAATAGATCTAATATTTGGAATAAATTACTAATCAGGTCTTGCCATTCTTCAGAAATTTATGCCTTCGTTCCACTAACCTCCTCAAGGAGTTTGAGTAGTAGAAACAAGTTATTTTACTGTTTCAGTAACAGTGAATGTTGAGAAATTTTCTGCTGATCCTGCAAACCCAAAAGAAGCAAATCAGCTGGAGTTAAAGAATGAAAATATGTTAGATAAAACAATCCCAAATTGCACAGCATCACTGCAGCTGGAAAAGGGTAATGGTTCAAGTACACATGCTTAGAACCCAGCTTCATGACTAAAATGTCAGCTGTTGTTTTAACCATGATAAAATAGAGAAAATCTTCCAAAAAAAGTAAGTTGGAAGTAAAGAACTGACCAATACAAACTGTACTTTAACTGTACTTAAAGGTTTGCTTACTTAGTCTGTGAAAGTGGAAAAAGTTTGAAGTGTGTTTAGTACAAAACTTTTTTTGTTGTTTAAAAAAAGAAAAACCCCCAGTTTAAACTTCAGACGCAAAAACTAATTAGAAATTTTAGTAACCTATTTATCAGTCAATCCATCTTTCATTAACTAAAAGGGTGTTTGTTCTAATCAGATTTCTTGCATTTTGCTACAAATGGACTCTTGTGTATCCTTACAGTCATCAAAGTGTTTGAAATATGGAATAAGCTAGAAGAAAACTGAGAACTCTTGTTTTCAGGTTGCTCTGAGATAGTGCAGTGACGTCTCAGTGTTAGTCTAGACTGTCTGCAGCCTGAGACTGCAGTATCCATGTCTTGCAAACCTACCCAGAACTGTTCTTTATGATTTAAAGTGCTTTGGGGACCTCTCATAAAAGCCTTGGCATTGTCAAGTTGGCTGCTTTGCATGTGACGTCTTTTCATTTTTATTAAAAACAAAAAAATGTTGCTACTCTGACATTAAACCAATATATCATTGTTAAAGCTAAGGTATGAGAGCTACTCAGTGTATATCTGATAATCTTTCTGACCTAATTGTCTATGTCTGCCTTAACATTGATATGTCACATTATGCAGCCTTTTCTAAGACTGTCTCTGTACATCAGTGTGTTTTTGTTAACTGTGGGAACTTAGGCTTTAAAGGAAAGCACTCGTGTGAATTGATGGTTTGTTTACAATTGGTGTTCAAAAAATATCAGATGGGAAGATGGTCTTGAATGTGGTCCTGCTGTTAGAACTCCATATATATGAAGTGTCTTAAATGATACATGTTTATTGTTTGGAGTTTTTTTCTGGTTGTCTCTATATGAAGAAAGTCCACTGACAGCAGGGACATTTCCTTCCCAAAAAGAAGTGGTCTGTGGACATGTGGCAATTCTGTGACACTTCCTCTGTATGTAAATAGATATTAGAAAAACTTCAACTCATTAGATTGATGTAAGGTTGTATTTTCTGTTAATCTCTGCATCATAGGATGGGCGGGAGATGTGCATCAATAATGTGGGAGTTGGATCTAGTCAGTTCAGGAAATAGGTAATCTTTAATTTCTGTGACAACACGATCCAAGGGCCTGGACTTTAGAGGAGTGTAGTCACTTGTCACGTGCTTGTGGCACAGGGAAAAGTGTCCTTTAGCTTCCAGAAAGATGCAAAAGACAAAAAGTGAAGTGGAGGCAGCTTGTTCTCAGTCAAGGGGAATGAGCTGCTGTCAGGGCCCTGATGCTTTTCCAGACTGCCACTGGGTGGTAGTAACTGAGCATAATTCGATACCCCGAATCTTCTGGTGAAGTTCCTGTGTGTTCTATTTGGCTTTTATATTGTTGAAGCTAATAATAAAAATTCAGACTGCGGTGATTACTATCTTAAAATGCTTTTTTCCTAAAACGTTTGTGGTTTCTTTTACTGATGAAAATAATCATTTGCTGGATCATGTGTATAGTTCTCTGCTCCAAACTTCTATTTCTCTTTATTCTGCTATGAGTCCTTTAAAACCTGAAATCTGAGGAGCACACTTAGTCCCATTTTGAGACAGACTTTAATGTGAATCTCTAGAAGGGGTGATTTTTGGAAGAGATGATTTTTGGGGCACTAATTTGTGATCCTAGAAATCAATTATCATAAAACAAGCCTGTGTTCTGTGTGGTATTCTTACTGCCTGTAAGGATGAATGCCTACTGGAGAAGGCATTCATCCTGGCCCTTGATGTTGAAAGACTGCCATGTCTGCTTTTCTCACATTTGAGTTTTGTGGTTGATCTGATTTATCACTTTCAAACTGTAAGAAATAGAAACAACGAGAAAAGCAATCTGAATTCCTTGAATGCCTCAGATTTTGGTTTTGGAATTAGGTAAGCAAGGAATATATTTGTCCAGATCTGACCATCTGTAGATTACAGTATATTAATGGCCTGATCCAGGAGGTGGGAAATGTTTAACTGTTGCAACAGAAAGATTTTGAACAAGAGGAGTTTTGAAATTAGGTAGAAATCTGTGGTAGAAGCATCATTATGCTTTAGGAGAAATCTTAGATTGTTAGGCAATATGACATTGAAATGATTTTGATAGTCTTGAAAGTTACATGCTTGGGTGTAGAAATTCTGTACCACTACTGAGTTCTTTCTATGCTGTGTAAGCCAAGTTTTTTATCATTTTCTAGTGTGTTAAGACACCCCCTTTCCAAATTTTGCCCAGTATAAGTTACTGCAATAGTCTGCAGGCACTAGGTGGCAGTATTTACCAGTTACAATAATATCCTGTTAACCTTACTTCTTTATTTCACTTCGGTTGCAAGCAAATGAAGTGTTAAAATAATAACGGAATTAAGATACAGTGAAATGTACAGTGATATTCCAATTGTGTCTTAGGTTCTTTCTACTCACTGTCAAAGAAAGTGTCCACTTGTAATCAAAAAAATACAATATTTGATAGAACTTTGTGTTTAGAAATAATAATAAGGCATAGATTGAAGTTTGCGTAAGTCTTGCAACTTGCCATAGGGATCATAATGCTTGCATAAATATGGCTTAAACAGGATGGCTTAAACAGAATGATCTTGTTAACTTGCATAAAAGCTGCTTTCATGGATAAATACTTGTTTAATACAACCTGAAGACCTGACTCAGCACTGAGTTATACTTAGATAAGATCCTATCTCATAAAATTGGTGTCTAATAATCCTGAATAATATTGTATGTCATGCTTGCAATGATTATTTGTGTGGCAAATACAATTTGGAAGAGCAGATCAGTGCTTAATTGGCAGTAATGCTTCTTTGTATTTTTAAGCATGTATAGTGCTGTCTGTTTCTAGTAGTAGCAAATAACTTCTATAAATCCAGTAGTTCTTCCTGGCATTCTGATTTTTCATCAACTCTGCAAAATAACAAGTTGGGAGAATTACTGTGAGGTAAGGATAATAGTAGATAATGATATGCAAACTCATACATTCTGCATTGTTTTTGGCACAGCTCACTTGATGGTTTAAGTAATACATTGATAATGTGAATCTTTAGTTGTTTGGGGTTTTTTTTTAAAGGTGAAGGGATTATGTTCCAAAACTTTCTTTTCTGCTGTATCTTTGTATTCCTGGTGTGCTAAGGTTTTGTATCATCACATAGAACATTCATGAGAAATTTGCCCTTCAAGGTGTACCACCAGGAGAATATGGAGGCGTGGCCATTACAGATTTTGAACACACCAAAACTACTTCTACATAACCACTTCCTTTGATATGTTCTCTAATGAGAAATTATTTGGTGGAGGTCTGACTGGTTTATTTTAAAACAAGATTTCCAATGCTGCTACAGGTCTACTGCTTGAGAATATTCTTGCCCTCTTTTTAAACCAGAGGCTGGGTTTGGAATCTTTGCTCATTATTTTGCTGCATATGCATCTCTGGACATTTCTGCTCTATTTTATTGTTCTTTGGAGGCAAGGCATTTTTTCTTTGGTTTGGGGTGGTTCTTGTTTGGTTAGTTTGGTTTGGCTTTTGTTTGTTCAGGTTTTTTGTTGGGGTTTTTTGGGGTGGTTTTTTTGTTTTTTTTTT
>WBMY01018180.1:141274-206236 GCA_013397315.1 Donacobius atricapilla | reverse complement strand
TTTTTTTTTTTTTGGTAGGCCTGTTTTCTTTTATTGTTAGAAGTTTCTTAGCTGTGTACCAGACCCTGCACCTAAGATGACTGCTCATAAATACTTTATGTTGACGTCAGGGAAGTGAAGACCACACACTTCATCAGATCCCTTCAGGGAAAGATGTTTAGTTGCTGTTCTCCATAAGCTGTGGAGAGTAATGACATGTTATCTTTAAGGAGCTTGATAGCAGACAATACACATAGTAAAGAAATTAGCAATTAAGGTCAGGCAGTCATGTTACTTGTAAGAAATTAGTATTCTACTCGTCATATCATCATATCTTTCTCTTCTTAGCCACTCTATTAATAATTTAACATTCAACTCTTACAAGGCTGTCTTGGTAGCTGTTGTCAACTTAGTACAGATGTCCCACTTTTTTTTTTTAAGAGTTGAAGTGATAGAAAGTGACAATGCTTAAGAAATAATCTCTGACAGAATTTACCAAATTTTACTTTGATTATAACTGGGGAACTAAAGATAGTAGTGGGATTTAGTTGGTATTAGTATTTGTACAAAATGTCAGTATATTATCTGCATCAAAACCTTCTCTTATGCAAAATGGAAATAATTCCTTTTCAGATAGGATGCTTATTCTTGTACAAATAAATCCTTAGATACTTTTAATGCTTCGTATTTGAGAAATATTCTTTGGGTATTTGCTGGTTCAGAAGTGAAAGTATTCTTTTCTTTCTTTATCCAGTTCTTCAAATTCTCCTGAATTGGAAGGCCGGGGAGGAGAAGAACTTGGCACTGATATAGCAAATACACTCTACAGAGTATTCAGCTGCGAGAACAGTGTAGACTTGAAATCCCTTTGTATTAATCCCAAAGAGCACTGCTGGGTTCTCTATGTGGATGTGTTGGTAAGTACAGAAATGAAAACTAAGATTCAGCAAAATGTTTCTAAGGCAGACACTTAGCATAACCTATATTTTTTATTTTTAAAAAAAAAGCTTCTCATAATGTGATATAATGGCATGTATGACAGTTTTCTTGTGAATCTACTTATTGTAGTTAATCACTAATTTCAGCTTGCTCTTTTTCTACTCTTCTTGATGCTGCTGTTCCACTGCAGAACTAATAAAACATTGAATACTCCGGATCTGTCTCAGATAAAAATCAGTGATCTTATACTGACAAGGAAACTGCCACTAAAAAAAGGGTAAACTTCTCTTCCAAGCTAGCTGTAGCAGCAAATACATTGTTCAAGTGAATGTAAGTTATCATGGGTGTATGTTAACCCTAACACAACTGTCCATCTGTCTGGTTCTTTGTACTTTTATCACTACTAATTCACTAAAGTAAAACAGAAACTTTTTTGGCAAAAGCTAAGTTTAGCCTAGGTGCTTTTTGATGAAATTTGTATACGTGTATTAAATGTAGAAGATAAACTGAATATTTGTTCCCATGACAGTAATGGAAAGTGAATTTTATGCATACAAATTTCTGATGCATGCAGCAGATCAATTTCCAAAATATGCTGGCTGCATTTGAAGCACTCTGTCATGGGAATTTCAACAGAACTCTGCAAGTCAGACTCTCCTGAAGGTTATTTCCAGTTCTTATTGGTCCAAAATTGAGTTTCTTTTGTCAAATTTGGAAGTGGAAATATGTTAAGGGATCTTACAGCAATCCGTTAAGGTCTGTGCATTAATGTGCAAAATGTTAAGCTGTATGGCCAGAAAATTAAATACAGGGTTATGTTGAACAAAACAGGAACATTTAGACTAAGACCTAAATAAATGTGAAAATTAGTTCACTAGGTATTTGAAAAGCAGTAGCATTAGCCTAATTATAGTAGACAGGATATGACACTCCAGCTACAAAATGATGGAATATGTACCTCTGCTGAGTGCTTTAACAGCCTGACTCACTGGCTTATTGCAGCTTGGCGTGGTCTAATGGAGAATGAAGTGTTAGCTCTGAGAAATCACACTGGGGTCTTTAGTTACTAGGTAATTACAAGCAGAGGTACAGAATATTAAGTGCTGTGCTTATTTAAGCAACATGCTGCTTAACATTGCATAGGCACTGCATAAACAAAGACTGTCATAATAAAGTTGTCTGCTTCTGTGTGTATATATATCTATATATATGCATACTGTTCTGTTTAGCTTTTGTTTGAGATATAGCTGGTCATTACCTGATTCTTTGTGGACAGATTTGTTGATTGTCCACAGTTACAGAGAAAAACAGCCTCCATGTTTTCATGCTGCTACTTGTATCAGAATTATGAACATCAGGCTGTATGTTACCTGAGGAATTTTACATTTAGCTGTTTTTACAGTGCAAATAAAGAATATGTTGCAGGTTCATAATTACGACTCTAAACTTGATGAGTCTTTTTAATATTATATTCTGCAGGGATTTTGTGTGTGAGCCGTTGAAGAGCTGTTGGTACAGTTAGAACAAAACACTGTTAACATTTCTCTCTTACTCTGTTCCACCCCCACCTTTTTTTTTCACCTCAGGCCTCTGTATTTTCACATTTTTGACATATTTGTAATATTTCCTTTTCTAGTAGAAATGTATATTACCTGTGATAATGTATACCTAATGTAGGTGCTTGACACCTACAGATTTTCCTGAAGCTGCTGTTGCTGAATCATTCCTATAGAATTCTACTTTTTATAGGGTGTAGTGTAAGGGTGACACTTGGGCTAATATAAGGAGCAACTCATATTAATTCATCATTTTAGGGAGACAGATTCAGAGTATAAAAACAACACTCACAGAGAGTCCTTTGGGTGATGCTTTCCTTCAGAATTCCTGGAATTTGTTTACATTGGTGTTGCATAGTCAAATTGGAGGAAAAATAAACCTTAAATCTGTTGTAAGGGTGAAAATACTGGTACCTTGCAGTCAGGTGTGAAGGTACTTGTCTGGAAGTCTCTCATTCCGAAAGACAAAGATCCCAAAAGAATGTTATGAGCCTGGGAATAACTCCATTGCTACACAATTTAGCTATGTACACTTTGAGTCAAACATCTATATTCAGCTCCTGTGTGTAAACAAAATTTGATGCATGCAGCTTCAAAAGAGAAAATAGTGTGTGTAGCTGTCATGCAGCTTTATCAATTCAAAACATCTCGCAAATATTTTCTAGTGGTCAGTGTTCTTAGGACATGCTATTATTCTGTAGTCAGACTGGAAAAAAGTAACTTCAACCACGCACACCACAAAAAATGTGGACTTACAGACAAATTAGGATACATGTGTCAAAGCTCAAGAATATATACCTTGACCTTTCATAGTGTATGCATTCCTTCTTAAAAATGGAAGGCATTCCACGTCCAAATAGTAGCTTATCGATGTGGAGTACCAAAAAGGCCTGTTCTCACCCTCTCTATGTTTCCCTCAATTTCTCTAATTTTCTAAGCAAGCCATTGATGTCAGAAATTAGCTTTTAGGCATTTTTGAGTGGGTTTTGATATATGTGGATAGTCTTCTCCCCATAATTTTCCCCAGCAGCCTGCTGGGCTAAGCAAGGAGAATCAGTGTGCAATCTCTTATTGTTCCCTACCCTGTCACAGTAGATAGTGTGTCAGTAGGACAAGGTGGATTAGGTTCTCTTGAAATTTTTGCAGTTCACTATCAAGCGCCTTCCAGTATTTCCTCATGTTTTCTATTTGCCCCCACCACCCCAGTCTGATTAAAAAGAAGTTAGGAATCTCTACTTTTGGAGGAAAAGCTTCTCTGAATAAGGTGAGGTCTACAATGGGTTATCTTTTCTTTCCCATAACTTTTCCTCTTGCGTATCAGTAAATTAAAAGCAGGGAAGACCCCTCTGCTTCCCTTAACTCACAGTTGTGCAGACTTTCTTAGTCCTAAAAGTGAATAAATTGTGGGGATGTCAGTACAAGGTGCTTCAGCTGAGAAAAGTGTTCATTTCTTTGTGGAGGAATTGCTGCACCATGCTCTGCGGGCAGTGTTCCTTGCCTCTAGGAGCCACTGTAGTACAGATAAGGCTTTAAAACAGCAGCCTGAACGCAAGCCTAGCAACAGCGCAGGCACATCCCATTATTGTGTTTTAATAACAAAGATATTGTGGGGCTTACTGTGTTATTGAGTAAAATCCAATAATGACTGAAAGGGGCAAGTTAACCCCTCTGTATCCAGCAGCTGCTTGCAAAGAAATAATCTGATCACCCTTGTATTTAGCTTTCTATCCCAACTTTTTGCAATTCTTTTTACTCTATTTATTCTGTCTTCATAAAAAGTAACTGTCTTTACAGAATATCTCATTTATGATTTGCTCCCTGTGCAGGAGTTTATCTCATTTTGAAATTAATTTTGAAGAACAATCAATGCAATCAGGATTGCAGAACATGTTTTGCTCTCGTCATACAACATAGATTGATGTCAAGGACAAGCATCCATATGTTCTTGCTGAAGTAGTTCCAAATGCCTGCTCTGTGTGTGTATGTTCTCAGGAAATAGTATTGGCAGCTGAGAGCTGAGCTTGTCAGAGAAATAACAGTAGGCTATGGACAGACATATATCTGAATTGTCTGCCAGCCTGCAGAAAGTATTAGTGGTTTTGGGAGCCCTCCCTTTTTACCTTGTATGCAGTGCTGCTTTTATCTGTGACTATTGTTCTCCCAATCTTCAAGGGAAGATGCTGAGCTAGGCTCCCTCCACACACTTCACTTGTTGATAACGCTCATTTGAAATAGGCTTCAACATCAGGCTCTCCTTAGATCACTTTCGGCTATGAGACAAACCTGACAATGACTCTTTCCCATAAAGAGAATAAATCATGATGTGCCTTCATAACTACACCTTATATAACTAGCTTTTCATACCATGTTCTTGGTGACAGTGTGTGTTTCTTCTGTGAAAGCAACTCTCCCAGTTCGTTTTGTTCAGCTGATATTTAAAAAAAGGCTCCTCTTTGAAATGAAATATAGAAAATTGATTGGCTTAATGTAACACTAAAGAATTAATGTGATGAGTTTATAAAGGGTATTCTGGTCCTAGTCTAGTTCAGAACCTTAGCACAAGAAGATTAAGAACAGTGGTGGTTTCATTTCAGCTTCTATTATTAAATTTTATCATTAATTTTATTATGAAGTGCATCAACTCTTCTATTTTGCATGTATAATACAGTTAGCTGAAATCTTAATTTCCTATCTGTTTCTTTTCATAATAGGCTTTAAAGACAACTTTTGTTTTTTAAAAACCTCTTCTGGTAATTAATTTTCTTCCTTTTCAAGTAGGTTAAATAAAATAAAGGCTTCATTTAAAGGCCTTAGTCTGATTTTATTTTGAAGAGATTCTTCTTTTCCTCCACAGTTATTGGAATGCGGTGGGAACATCTTTGATGCAATCTCTATTGCAGTGAAGGCAGCTCTCTTTAACACAAGGTAAAGCACAGATCTCATTTCATGTGGGTGGAAGTGGCATGGGAAGTGGAAGAGAAGTACCCTCTGTGAGCAAAGCATTTTTAATGCTTAATTATTTAAGTAAGAAGTACCCAAGACAGCTTGCATTCAGATACAAGGCAATCATTTGCATGCAAGTAACATGAACTAATGTTTTTTAATTCAGTTTCTAATGATCAAGTGTCATATTGCCTGTTATGCACAGATCATGCTCACAATATAACTTTTGTTGTAGCTGGATCCAGAAAAAATAGTCTTGACCATGTGGGTTTTTAGCAAGTATTTGGAGGCCTTGGTGTTGATGCCTTGTGTGTTCGAAATAAGTATTTACTGATATGTGATGCTCCTGAATAAGAGAACCCCTCTGTCAGTGTGACTACTGATTTGTTACTAGCCCTGATTTTCCGCTTGGGATTTTGTTCTCATTAACTGTCAGCCTAGAGTTCTTTTTAAAACCAAGAGGAAAAATGTGATAGTGAGAGATTGTAGGGAGGGGGAAATGATGTGTCTTTAAAAGAGCCTTGCCCCATGCACTTTTGTACAAAGAATGGAAAAGTAAAGTAAAATCTAGTAGAATGAATGATGCAAGTCTTCTGTGTGTGTTTTTAATAAGATTCACTATTATTTTTTCTATTGTTTTTTATCTTCTTTATCCATAGGTGAAAGGCAATACAGAATTTTGTAGCACCCTTGAGAAAAACAACCTAGTGAATAGCTTTGCTAAAAAACTTACATGGCAAAAATAGCTGGTGGAGGTGCAAAACCTAGACTCCTACAAGCATAAATGTTTTAAAAGTTTTAAATTGCTCTTCAGCATTAAATTAGAGATCTGCTAAAGTCACTAGTGTAGTTCTGGCTTATTTACCAGGGAATCAAGGCACAGTACTAGATCTGGAAAAGTATGTGCAAAAAGAAGAGGAAAACATACTTTTGAAGATAGGCAGTATATCAGGTTATAAACAGTTTAAAAGGGATAAGGGGAGAATCTGTCTGAAACTAGAAGTTGTATATGTCGCTGAGAAATTTCTTCTGTTAATCAAGTTCTCAGCAGTAACTTTTAACAGTAGATTGTTTTTATGACATTAAGAAATACTTTTCGAAATGTAATGGCTCTCAAAGGAGATGGCAGTACAGTAAAAAGAAGAAATGCCTGTATTTCTGTGTGTGAGTTGCCAGCATGCAAAAGTCATATAGTTAAAACAGTTACTACCATGTGTGTTGTTTTGCAGATGCACAGCTCATACTTTATTTATAAGGTAACTAGGTCTTTTTTCTTACTTGAACCAGAATAAAGAGAGATGATCATATAAAAAATCATTAATTAAATAAGTGAATAAAAGAAAATCTGTTGCTCTGGGAACATGGACAACATGATGGAGGGTGTAATTATTTTAATGCTTCTTACTTATTTTTATTCCTCTGACAGCTGTGTCCTTTATATAATCTTTAAACCATGGGCAAACATCGTGAGTCTTGTTGAAGTTGAGTATCATTTCAAGACGTGGCACAGTATTACACAGCCTGTTGATTTTTTACCTTTGAAAACCCTGTATTATTGATTTGAGCCGGGAATGCCAGTACAGCTCATCTCATACAAGCTGAGAAAGTCAAGAGGTGAAATTCAAAGTGAAAACCTGTTGTCCTCATTCACTATTCCTCTCCCTTTTCCCTTTTTAGCTGCTGGGTTTTCTTTGGTTGTCACAAGATTGTTTAAGAGTAGCTGCCTGTTTTCCATAAAATATTATTCTCCAAACAAGACGTCAGTTTGAAGATTGCTTCAGATTAAGTGCTCCAAAGTGTGTTCGACATGTGTCCCTCTTTAACTCTTACTTGCTTTACCTACCTTGTTTACAACCAGGTTTTTGTTCTGAGTGTTTTCACATCTTTGCCAGCCTTGACTAGAGCACTGGAACAAAGAGGAGGGAGCTAAAGCTGCTGTTGTTTCTTTGAAGCTACAAAATTTTAGGTATTCAGATAGGCATTTGAAAACTTCAGCTTCAATTTAAAATCTTACTCTAAGCATTTTTGTAATATCTGTGGACGCATCTTGCTTTAGAGCTAAGTAAATCAAACATCACCACTTAAGGAATTTTGTGCAAAACTTAAGGGGATTTAAATCCTTTGAATGCCTGACGTGACTTGTTCTTTCCCCTTCAGGCATGGAACAATGACAATAGGACTGGTTTAGGGGGAACATTTACTCCTCGCAGTTTTGAATTGTTCATCAAGTTCTAAAAACTACAATCAAGATCATGTGCACAAGATGGCAGATACCAGACTTTCTTCTTACCCATGTCTCCCAGATGTTTAAGGATGGATTTATTAATGATGGAAGTACATATGTGCAGTTAGCTACTGTGTCAGGACATCAAACTTACTCCCATGCACTGTGCCTGCTTGCAACTGAGGCTGCAGAAAATAGGCAAGTTACAAAAACGACAAAGTTTATAACACAACAGCCTTGCAGGTTCCGAGTTTTTTGCTGCACAGCATGGTAGAGGCATGCCTGCTTGAAGGGTGGGACTGCTTTTGCATTTGTGAAATCTGGATCTGCACACACAGAAAAGAGCACTGTTTGTTACATGACGGAGTCTTGCTGTACAGATCTCTGCCCTGATTAGTTGCAGGAATCAAAATAGAAAAATAAAAGTTACAAAGTAAACACGTACAGCTATTTCTTAAGATAAATTTTCACAAGCTGGGAGAGGAAATCTACAGTGTTCTGGAAAAGCTTTGTGCTACATTCATTTTGCATAGTTTTTGTGTCCATATACCCCCTTTTCATGCAACTGTGATGCTTGTGTCTGATCTTTTTGCCTTTGCAGTATTTCTAATTTACACCTCTCTCATCTGTTCTTGGCCAAAAAAGCTCCTTGCAGGCATTTTTCAGATATTAATTCTGGCAACTTTCAGACCAAACATTGCTCTGGTTTCAAAGCTATTTTAGGTTGGAGTTAAAAATTGCTTAATCTCACAGATTTTCTTAAAATCTTGCTTTGTTTTTTAAACACTACTCTGGCATGTATGCCTCTTGCATGACTAGGCTGTTGTCCAGTGTTGTCCATTGTCCTGTGTAGCTTGCAGTTTAGTCACCTTGTGACTTTATTCCATCAACTTCTAATGGAATATTTTAAACTTGAAAATAGGATTTGATGCATTTCTAATGAGTTGGAAAACATTTGGAGTTTCATTTCCAGAGAAAGTGCACATCACAGTTGCTCTGCTTACTCCAAGTCTTAGTTTTGAGTTGGCTCAGGCCAGTGTGCTTGTTGGGAATTTGTTGCCACTGGAGCAGGGTTAGCTGTTTTGAAGTACTTGCCACTACGACTTTTAGCCACAAATAACTAAAATACTCTTCCAAGGATAAATCAAAATCACTTTGTGTCGGTGGGAGCAAATGTTCATTAAACCAGTCCCTATCTCCTCTTCTTTTAAACTAAGAGATTTGTTACAGAGGGCATAAAAGAATGTAATCTCCAGAGTCTAGTTATAAAACACAATGCTGCTGTAAAAGCACTAACACAAAACCAGATTGTGGTTATTGAAGTTAACTGTCTTGGGACATCTTCAAATATTTTGTTTTCAAGTGCAAATATGTGAAAGAGAGAGTAGTGTGAGTGAGTTCTGTGTATGTTTTACTGGCCAGTAACGCCAACTCTCAGTCAGTACTCCATCCTAGCAGACACCTGGATAAATGAGGGTGTATAAGATGCTGACATTCTTGGCAGCTTGAGATACCATCTTCTACTATAAATTGTTTTAAATCACTTTATTCATTATGCTAAGGAAACTGCCTTAAATCATCCCATAAAACTTCCACTAGATGCCTATCACAAATACAATGTATGTACAATTAGTAAGAGCCTCTCTAGCTAATTTGTGAGAGAGCTCATCATTCACAAATGAGAAGAAAGCATTTCTTGGATTTCTGCCTGGGTTTTCATCACTGCTTCATCCTGATATATTATATATTGCTTGTACATCTGTCCTTAGAACAGTAGAGTATCTTGCCAATGTTCTCATCTTGCTAGAGAAAGGGTTTTACTAATGTCACCTTTACTCTTTATCACAAATCTCTTTAATTTGTGCTATTCTTTCCTGAACAGCTTTACTACTTGTATTTGCTACTGATGTCACACCTTTGCCAAGCAATGGAACTGATGTAATCCTGACAACTTTACTGTTGTCTGCAAGGTTGGGAACCACAGAACAAAAGAATTCAATCTGGGTAATTTGTCTCCTATACATCTGTGGCATTCCTGTACATACAAAGAATTGTTTGGAACGGATCTGTGCAAGTTCCAAATTAATTTCTCCCCATGTATTAGTGTAAAAAAAACCAGCTCAAATTTTAACTGTTTGAATAATGTAAATATGATGATCTTATCCTAAATGTCATCCCACTTACAGTGTTTTCTTTGTCGTCTCAGGGAGTGAGTTGTTAATACTTTGATCACATTCTGTATTGTTCTTCTAAACATTTTGCCTCATTTAGATAAGAACAGGGACTTCCTGGAGTTGTGGCTGTATAACAGCTGTATTTGTTACCTGTTCTGGCAATGACTTTGCACCTTTTCCTTCTACAGAATACCCAAAGTGCATGTTCTGGAGGATGAAGAAGGCACCAAAGAGATTGAGCTGTCTGATGACCCTTACGATTGTATTCAACTCAATGTAGATGAGGTGCCCTGTATTGTCACACTAAGCAAAGTAAGCCTGACAAATTTCTGATTTTCTACCTAGACACTCCAGTTTGTGTTAATTCACCTGCCATTTATTTTTCCCTAGATATAAAATTAGAATAACAGAAATAGCCAGTGTCCACTATGTATATATTTGTTTGTCTTTGGCCTCCTAATTAAGAACTTTTACTTAATAACAGGGTTTTTCGCACCTCTGACTTGTAGATTTCTACTTGATGCATTCTTAAAATGCATCTTCTTGCATGCAGAGGAGTTACTTATTTTTTTTTATCTGCTCCCTCCTTAAGATCCAGAGTAGCACATATGTCAGTATGTTCAAACAAGAGGTCACTGTGTTCATTCAGGAGGGGAGGTTTTGTGATCTGTTGGGAGTTACATGCTGAGAATTTGCTGCTGAGGACAGAACTCCATTTTCTTGGGTGCAATACCATCCCTTTCTGTTCAAACAGGTTTTTGTCTTCCATATATAGCACACAGCTAACACAGTTGATTTTATGGGCGCTGCATTTTCCATTGCAAGGGTTAGTGATTGGCTTAGGTACCTGAAAGTTTGCTTGGCATTTCTTTTAAGCAAATTGATTAGTAGTAGAGGGGCCATTGCTGAAATGAGGGCTCACCTGAGTGTTGGGATGTGTAATTTTCAGGTAGAGGGGAGCAAAGTCTATATTTAGAGTTGCAGGGAAAGGTGAGTATGGAGTTTCACACAGATGAAAGGATGGTAGAAAAGATAACAGTATGAAATAGTGACATGCTTATCTCCCTTCTGTTGTTTATGTACCTATAATTTGGGGTCAGACGCTGTTTAAATCCCATTCTATCAAGTCAGTCTCTGACTGTTTCCAAAGGCTACATGATTTTAGGATCGAAGGCTGTAGATAAGTAACAAAGCCACCACTCACAGTTTGATTTCTCAATGGGGGAGCTTTGAGAACTGCAAACTACTGCATTGTTTTGTCACTAACTTGCAGATTGGATATAGGCACGTGGTGGATGCTACCCTACCGGAAGAAGCCTGTTCTTTGGCAAGCCTGCTTATTTCGGTGACCAGTAAAGGTGCCATCACTTCTATGAAGAAGGTGGGGAAAGGCAGCCTGGATCCTGAGAGTATTTTTGAAATGATGGAGGTAAGGAGTGTTGAGCAGTTGGCGATCTTGGATGACTGAATGAACTGGTGCTTGGGTGTACAGGAAGCTTCAGTAAGGGCATTTAGAGCAGAGAACTTGGTGCTTTGATTTGGTGCACAAGGGACTTTGTGAAGGTCGCAGGCAGTTTCTTTGAAACAGATTCTCATGTGAGTGGATGGTCTAAAACTTCAGAAAGTAATGCCTGCAATGTATGGTACTCACATTTGTGTCAGGCAAGTACTACACAGCTGTAAGACAGTAAAGCTTAAGCTGAGAAACTTTGAGAGTATTTTTAAAGAACATGTTCCCTCTTTTGTTGTTTCTTTTAAAGACTGAAAGAGCAAAACTTATAACATGGTAAAGTCCCTATAAGAGTAGAGATGGTGTTTGGAACTGGTGGTACATGGTGTTCTAGCACAACCCATTTATTTTATGATAAGCTACTGTTCTCATTTTAGTGTTGTTTTTCTTTGCTTCTTTATTGAGTTTACAATCTGTCCCTGCTTCATAAAAATACTAGTATCCAGATATTGTCCACATTCATATAAGATCCATTTTAAACCCTTCTTCAGGCTCTGCTTAAATCTGTTATCCAGTGTAAATTCTCATGCCTGAGTTTGGCCTTGAGCATGAGACAGAAATGGGTTTTGAACTCGAAAGTCAGAATGAAAATTAGATACTTCAAGCTGTCTCTGTTTCCTAGACACACAGGGTTAATTTCTGCATGGCTCTAGTGAGGAATGCTGAAGTTGGAGCCAAGTTTGACAACAGCTGGTCTCAAGCAGGAATTATTGACTATGTGGCACTTGACTGTGTCATGATGTCAATCCAGAGTTCTAGTCCCAGTGGTACCAGTGGGCTTTTTATTTGTGTTCAAACATGCCTTTTATCCATCTTACCTGCATAGAGAGGTGTCCTCTCTTAATTCCTCTGCAGGAGTGAGAGATAAAGCTGATCACAAAAAAAACCAAGATGTTTTCTGTAAGGTCAGAGATTAGCTGTTTGGTTCTTAAACTCAGCATCCTCATTAGGATATCAAGAAAAACAAAAAAGGCCTGGGAATGCCTAGTGGAGGAGCTGAGTAAGCTGTCTGACACCTCTATTCCCAAATGATTTGGCTGCAGATCAGAGGATGTTCAGTTTTTCCGCACTGGTAGAGAACAGACATTCTAGGACATCTCTCTTAGGAAGGGAGTTTCATGGGAAAGCTTTGGGAAGCTGCCAGCATTAGGCTTTTTTTTACTGAGTTCATGATCCAATCCACTCGAGAGGCAAGTGGGAATAAGATGGCAACAGTGTTGGGTCAATACCAAAGTTCTGCACAGTTCCCACTCACTTTGACCTGGGGTGAGTGATACTGTCCTTTATTTGAGGAGAAGAAAGCATATCAGCCCTTTTGACTCTGGACTGCTGCAGTGATCTTTGCCCCAGTGCAGAACTGTAACAGTTCTTGTTCTTGTGCCCTCCTATTTATGTAGCATGACTCACGGTGTCTAGGACTGACAGCTATCCTGCTGCATCAAAGCTCTTCCCAAATTTCCTTTGGTACCATTGGCCATATTCTAGCATCTGGCTCTTCCATTAAAAATGTAGCTTATTTTCAGGTTTGTGCATGGTTTCAGTAATTGTCACCAGGAGGTGAAACAGTTTTGTGTCAGCTGTATGGCGGGCCTAGGCTTTGCTGCATAGATCAGGAGCCAATAAACTAATTGTAATATAATCTACCTTTGGCTCTTTAGGGATAGGTGGACTCTTCATTTCTGTTTGCAGTCAGTATTTCAGGTCATTTAGAGAGACCCTGGGCAAGCTCCAATGGGCACCACTGCCTTAAGATCTGTATTTCACTGCTGCCCAATGTTTCCCAGCCCTGTAGCTGCACAGTATACTTGGGCATGTGGGACAAGTAGAGGTCAGCACTGGAGCTAATCCAGTTGGGTTTTCACTGCTGGAGTTTATTTCTGTAAAGAAAGCATTCTGTTCACTCCTTTAAGATCCTTGGATAGGATAGAATTACACATCTTAGGAAGGATCTGCCCACAGAGTGATTTGGTGGTGCAGCCAGTGTGCATTTTGGGCTTCTCTGGCCACAGGACAGGGTGTTCAGCTGGTCTAAATTCATTCTTCTGATTCTGAGCACATTCAGAAGAGTCTACTGAGCTTTCTATTAGTAGGCTGCTTTGCTGCTCAGGTGTCTCTTGTCCTCTGGCACCTAGAATATTGTTTCATGCTCTGTGTGCTGGCTAATTTGAATGTGTGCTTGTGCCCGATGGGAATTGAATTTGTATTCCTGGGTGATTCAGCGATGTGTAGATCTGGTATTAATGATGTGGAATGTTTCCCTGATGCACGAGAGCACTGCCTTTGTGTGTACATTTTTCCAAAACTTAATCAAGTTAAAATGAAACTTTCACCACCATCATTTTTCTAAATTAAAAGCATATTTTATGATACCAGCTGGTGTATATGAATCATCAGGAGGAAACTATTTGTCAAAAGGAAGTGTTCCATAAGAGTTGTCTTCCTGTAAATAAGCATATGTCTCAGGTTTGTTTTGCTTTCTTTGCTTTGCAGACAGGACAAAGAGTAGGCAAGTCACTTCACATAGCCCTTCAGAAGATTTTGGATGAAGAAGAGAGTTTGGGGACTTCACGACCAAAAGTTGGATTTCTAGGATGAGTTTTTATTAGATGTTCAAAACTGTTTTTAATTGATTTTACAATCTTGTCATTTTTTATATAAAGAAAAGGTTGGGGGGGTTTTGTTCCAGTAGAGTCATCCTCCTGGCTAAAAGGCTTTCAAAACTAAGCATAAAAAAAGCTACAGTTAAATGCAAATAAGCAAATTTGAGGCACTTTCCATACTCGTAGCTGCTGGCACCTAGGAAGTGCAGCAGCAGCAGTTGATACTGTTGCCTGGGAAGTGCTTGAGTCTGTTTTCCAGAGTGACTGGTGTACTTTCCACTTAATTCTGTTTGCATGTGTTTCACTTCTGTAAACCAGCTGCTGTGCTCTAGAATGCATATGGAGTTGTCTTCATTGCAGCACAAATGAGAGCAGCACCAGGTGGAAATCTTCAAGTTACCCTGCTATTCTTTGAATAAAATGTGGTTAGATTTTACTATAAATTCAACATGGTCCCACGTTCTCAATTCATATTTTAAACCAAGGTTTGTCTACAACTACCTCATAAGGGGAAGCAGGGGAGCAGGCACTGAACTATTCTCTTTGGTGGCCAGTGACAGGACTCGAGGGAGCAGCCTGAAGCTGTGTCAGGGAAAGTTTAGGGAAAACCTAAACCAACCCAAACCCTGTGTCATGGTTGGGTATCAGGAAAAGGTTCTTCCCCCAGAGGGTGGTTGGGCACTGGAGGAGACTCTCCCAGGAATTGGTCACAGCACCAAGCCTGACAGTTCAAGAAGTGTTTGGACAATAATCTCAGGCACATGGTGTGACTTTTAGTGTCCTGCGCAGGGCCAGGACTTGGGCTTTGATGATCCCAGTGAGTTCCTTCCAACTCAGGATATGCTATGATTTTCTTGCTCCCTAGACCTCTACCTATCCCTTTTGGCAGCAGGTGCAATAGTAACCCAGCCAAAACATCTCACTGTGACTAAGGAGAAGGGACATGGCCCAGGTAAATGGGAAACTAGGTTGATCTTTAAGACTTCGATAATTCAGCTGGAAAAGCATAGTGGCTGTCAATAATGATCCTTCACAGGGAAAAGCAGAGGATTACAGATAAAGCATGGATACAAGTTGCATCACCAGGTGTTGAAAGCACTGGATTCCCTCCCTACATCAACTGGATGGACCAGCAAAAAGTAAGAGGTGTTTATTTGGCATGATAGCAAGAGATAACAGATGGAAAAAAGGGAAGAAGTTGATTTTTAAGAAGCTGATATTTCATCTGCAAATATTAAGGACTGTTTTGAACTAACTTTATGGCAGAAGTTACTACAATAATGCAGGATTTATTTAGCTCTTACTCAAGCAACATTTTCTGTATTTTCTGTTTCAATTTTATAATATCAGATTAAGAATATTCTCTTGACTTGGGGAAAAGGGAAGGAAGGCTTTTGCTGAAGGAGAGCTGTAGATACAGGACAGAACATATTACAGCTCAAACTAATAATCATGATCACATTAAAATACATGGAGTACTTAAGGTCCCCAAATCCCTACAGTCCTTTTGCTAGAGCTCATACACAGTTATTCAACGTGACTGCAACAGCACTGTGTATTTCAGGTATGTGTAGCCACTGCTGTAACAAGCAGTGTAACAAGCAGGCAGATTGTTAAAAAAAAAGTTGTCTCCCAAAATTTGCCCAAGGTTTGTATTTTGAAGGGTTGGGATTTTTTCAGTGTCTCAAGTAATGGTTTAGGTAGGTTGTAATGCTGCTACACAGTAGTGGAGCCAAGAAGTGACAATGAGTTTACATATTGTCTTTTACCACTTCAGCAGTTATTCTGTGTGAGGCAAATGCTAACCTGACACCAGCTTTACAGTAGCTGTGATCCAGTCTTTGCCATGCAAAGCTGCTTGTAAAAACAAAGAAAACTGAAGGGAGAAGAAACCTTTAAAGTATCTTAGACTTTTCAGGTTTTTTGATCACATATTGTTCAGTGTTTCAGAAAATGGTTAATGTAAATGTGACTGCAAGTCTTGAACCTCAGCCATTCTCTGAACGTCTTATTGTAGATTTGTGGTTGGAGACCAAAAAGCTGCCCCGAGTTACACTCAGGGTGAATTTTGTAACATGAATAGTGTAATTCTACACAGCCTTCCAGCTGAAGGATCTCCAAACATTTTCCAACTTACATCACTTCGAATGCTTCTTTTCCCCTCTCCAGATCCTTTTAATTTTAAATATATTTTTATGAGAGCTGGAGGTGGTGGTGGGAAAAGAAACATCACTGTGTTTCGCGTGTGTGAACTGACGCCTCTGTTGAGGGGAGTACATGTGCACTCCCTCCCCATTTCTTAATAAGGGTAGCAAATATTTACCCCTCTGAGATCCAGGCTGTGTGCTCAAGAGAGAGACTTTGTGCCAAGCACTTCCTCAGAGCAACACTGTAAATTAATGTGGTGCCAGTGTCTGCAGTGCTTCCCCTATGTGTGTGTGTCCTCCTCCAGGTCTTCTGTAAGCTGGGTGTTCAGGCACAGAGTGAATTGGGGGTCCCAAGGGGTCCTGTGCCTTCTGTGTCACTGCTTCCTATCTGTTGGCTTGGAAAAGTAGTGGTGTGGAGAGTGACCACAGTTCAGATGGGGTCTGCTTCAACCCCTGAGATGTGAATAATGACCCCCAGCCAAAAGTATTACAGAGCTGCTAGTTGGTCTCAGCTGCCCCTGGAGGTTTGCTGCTACCAGCTCATGTTCCAGATGGATAAGCAAAGCTCTGACAGGGGTAAAAGGTCCTACAGCTCTCCCAGTTGATACAGTATCTGCCAAGAAATCTGTGAGACTGTGGTTCTCAGGCATGCTAAAGGCTAATTTCTATTTTCTTTACTCCCTTTAACCCCTCCCATCTATTCCAAACAAAAATAACAGAGTTAGTAGAGACTTCAACTGAGAATGCCCCTGTTCCCCTCTGGGCTGGTGGAAAGTTCCATGTGTTGCTGTGCAGATACTGCCACGTTTTCATTGACTCGAGTCCAGTAGAACTAAGAGGAAACATCTGTGGAGTGGGATAGCTCTCTGTTTGTCCCACAAATTAATTGCTTCTGCTGGGAGTGTCGAGAGGCTGAAAGCTGTGTACTAGAGATGAGGAGTCTAGCAACTCCTGCTAGGCTTCTACTAGTATTGCCTAAAAAAGCACACACCTGCAATTTACCTGCTTCACAGGGGCAGCATTCCCCTCGAAGCAGAAGAGGGCTAGGCTGTAGGTCAGTGGACCTGGCAGATTTACCAAGCTCAGGAATCCCATCAGCCCACGTTTTGCAACTACAGTTCAACACTGTATTTGTGTAGTTTGGGGAAAAGAGGGAGCTCATTCTGCCCTGTGGAGGCAGTGAGGAGGAGCATGGCTGTGCCACCTGCAGTCAGGCTTTAAATGAAGCCTTCCTTCAGCATGGCCTGCTGGAAGGACAAATTCGTGTGAGCCAGAGCTTGGTCACGGCTCCTGTAAGACTGGATGAGACTGGAGTACGCAAGTCTGTCTTCAAGGGATTTGGTACCTTGATTTGACATAGACAATAGGGGTTTTCTGCATTTGCTTTGAAAACAGCAATCACCTGAGGTTTACCAACTATTGCTAGGACTGCCTGCAGTTTTTCTTTTGAACTGCAGCAAATACCACTGCTCTCCTCAGCAGCAGGATGCTCTCCAGCCTTGCTGTGGCACTGGTTTACTTTGCCTGTGGTTAAGTGGCCACTGGCACCACTTAATTTATAGTGTTGCTGTAAATTAAGCAACCAGAGAGTGGAAGAAGCAAAGCTGTGACTGGTGAGACCTGAGCACTCCAGTCCTAACCCCAGAGCCTTGTTCTCTCCATTACTTTAACACACTGGAGAAAAATGCAAGAGCAGGTCTGCAACTGATACTGAATCTCTTCAGCTATCAGCCTCTGTGTGATTTTTCACTGCTCCCCAACCTCTTGTCTTCTAGTGCACTCCTGCCCAACTGCACTCCCTGCCCATGCAAGGCAGCTTTTCCTTCTAAGGCAAAATGTGGCTGCTCCTGTTAGCTGTGCCTCACAGAGGCTTCTTTTCCTCTCCTGAAGTCCCAGGCTTGCACTGATTGTGCTCAGCCACAACAGGGCACTTGGGTATGGGTCTCCCCACAAAGAGACTGCAGTGCCTTGGGTTTTCCTTGGATCTGCATTTCTAGCTATTTTCTTGGAGCTGCATTTCTAGCTATCCAGGAACAATGTTTTTGCTGTTGCTGCAAAACGTCATTAGAATCTCAAACATAACTGCTAATGACTCCCTGGTGATGGTTTAAACCTCCATTTCATTGACTGGAACACTTCTTAATAAAGCTGTGGTTATCTCTCCAGCTTTGTAAACATCTCTGTTGCTATCCTGATCTCAAGATTTGGGTAAGAAAAGCAGGACAGGCATGGCTGAGTTTTCATGTCACACCATTTGTTGATGAGATTTGTTTTCCTTTATTTAGACAGATCATCATAGTTGCTCCAGCCCCTTAGCTTGTACCTTCAAAGGGCTAAAAAGAATTCTCAGACCCGTTCTGATTTCCTCCACCGAGCTGGCTGTGGCAGGGACCACAGCCAAGCCAGTGTACTCAGGCACTGAGTAGAAAGAGGTAGTAGAAACCACCAGCCTGCAGACCCTCCCTTCCAGAGTAGCTTTCTCACTGCCCCTTCTCTCTGGGTTTTGGCAAATAGTAAGTTTGGCTGTTTCCCCAGCTGGAAAGCTATGGGTTGCAAAGTCGTGATTTAAGTCCTACTTCTCTTTCTTCCCTCCAGCAAAAGACCAGCTTTAACATAATGAGGGTTTTTCAAGGCCACGGGTTGCTTTTTTCTGCTGTCTGATCATGCAAACTTTTCTCTAAATTTAGAAAATTAAGGAATTCACGAAGCTGAAATTCTCTTATAATCCGTGATTCAGCATCCACAGCAATATGAAAGCAAACCAATGCTCGAAGGTGAGAACAACATGAAATAAAAGCCTAAGCTGACAGAACTGCTGTCTACTTGCCAGTCCAAAAATACAGACCATCAAGTTCAGTGTTGATCTCACTTGAAGTGATGCTGTGACAGGCAGTGGACCTAGACAGTTAGGAATTCCTCCAGAGTTTTGGTGTTAAATTTAGACGCTTCACTACAGTTTTCCTTTGGCTGTTGGGACTTCGTGATCTGTGTGATGGGCAAACACGAAGCAGTGAAGACAGACAGATTACCTCTAGCTTACAGGAGTTGCAGTCTCCAGACAAAAGGGAGTGTGAGTCCTTTGGTGCAGGTCCTTTGCAAACAAGGATTTTAAACAGCTGATGCTACTTGAACTCAAGTGCTCCACATTTGCATCTGGTTTAGAGCCCAAGGATCTACTGCTGAATGGATCCTTCTGTCCTGTATCCCTTGGTGTGTACATGGAGTAGGGATGTGAGTTGTGCTTGATACGGGATATGATGGGAAGGTTCCCTCAAGCTCAGAGCCACTTTCCTAAAGTTGATGCTGGGAATAATATTTTGGCAAAATCCTTTGTTTTCCCCATCATTGTCCTTATGAAAACCGCCCTTTCCTGAACTGTTACTGCATTTTTTCTCAATTGGTCTTCAAAACAATGATCCATAGATTTGGCTCTCTCCATTTTAACCTGTTCCCATGTTTATGCTGGTGGAAATCAGGAACTATGCCAGCACGAGTTCAGGCAGCAGCTAATGAATATCAGAAATTTTCTTGTGCCAGCCCCATGTCCACACAGAGTGTTTGTTACTGTCCACTGCTGTTTCTCTCCTGTTCCTCTTTGAGGTTACTGACACACTGATCTTAACCCTGCAGAGTAGATGTCACCGAATCACAGAATATTCTAAGTTGGAAGGGACCCACAAGGATCATCAAGTCCAGCTCTTAAGTGAATGGCTTGTACAGGGATTGAACTCTCAACCCCTGAACTGAAATTTTTAGCACGTGGCTCAGATGGACTGAGCTAATCTCAAGGGGGCAGAGATGTGAATCCCAGTGTGCTGCCCCAGCCATGGATCAGGCCCCTGAGCTGCAGAGCCCTGCACCTAAAGGTGCTTTGGGGTCTCCCCTTTGCTCTCCTGCTGTCAGTGCTGGTGCAGGAGGCATGAGCCTTCCGAGAGGAAGAGCTTCAGGCAAAGAGCTGGCATCATTCAGCACTGGAGTGGCCTGCCTTTGAACTGGTGACTTAGCCCTGAAAGGCCAGGTCTGGTAATAGCTGATCTTGATAGTAACCATGTGAATCCAGTCCACCCTTGCACTTTCTAGCCATTGTGCGGCGGCGCTGCCTCATTTCTTGGCTTGGCCATACCTGCTCTTTTCCTAGGAGCCAAAGCAAAAAAGCCTCTGATCTCTCTGCCCATTTCCTTGCCTAGCTGGGCACGAAATCACAGGTCTGCATTGCTGCCAGGAGCATCCAGCTTCCTTTCATGGGCTTATTCCAACTACTGTTTTGCTAACTGAAAGCCTTCCAAACTCTGTATCCCAACCTACTTACTGGGTTTCCCAAAGCCACATAAACTTTTCTGTCTCTTTCCCTGCGGCCTTGGGAGTGGTTTCCATAAGCATAGCCTCTGCCCTCCTTTTTTTCATCTCAAACCAGTTACCTTGCAATTAACAGGAACTGCTCTCTCTCTAACCAGGAGACTGGGCTTGAAACCAGGGAGTGAAGTGCCTTTACTGGGAAGTAAAATCCATAATTGCACAGATGTTAAAAATCATGGACAAAACCCTGGTTTCTTGGCATAATTTTAGTATTTGGCTGATGACTTCCAGTTCTATTAGTTCATCTCATAAAAAGGATTACCTCTATTCACTGCCCACACCTTTCTTACGTAAGAGGTGTGAATCATTGGGATCTCAAAAGCAAAGGACCATTGAGAGCCCCATTATTTAACTGGAACCTCTGGCTTCAGCAGGAGATTGGGCAGGGGATGGCTGTTCCCTGATGCATCCTTATGCTGGATCCAATGCAGCAACACTTCAGCTTGCTCCCATCAGCTGGAAGGGCAGGGGTTTATGAGCTTCTATAATGTCAAGGATTTTTATTTTCGGTCTACATTGGACAGACTTAGGGCAAAGCCCCCTGTGGATGAGTGTTACAGCTGGAGACAAGTGTTTTGAGCCTACTTGTTTTCATTTTTCTCATTTTTCAAGAAAAATGCTGGTGGCATCCAGCATAGGACCTGCTGGATGGTGCAGGGAGGGGTCCCCTTGGTGCAGACCTGTCCTTCAGGGTCTGATGGGAAGCCACTCGGCCCTTCTTGTTTCAGCTGGGCAATGTTCCAGTTGGTCCCAGATTGGAAATCTGAGGCTAGGGATTGCTGTCAGACTCCACACCACAGCAATCTGTTTCATGGCCAGCAAGAAAGGGAGAATTTTGGGGTTTTTCTCCAGCTTGGCAGCACATGAATTAAAGCAAAGGCAGGCAAGCATATCTGGAGCCAAGGAAAACTGGGAGGTACTGAGTTACCTACCAAAAGTACTTTCAAGTGTCAAGGAAAGGAAAAATATGTGTGTATGTACGTGTCTGGCATCTCTTGGGCTCCATCCATCACATTTTGGGATAGTCCAGGCAGGAGAACAGTAAATCCCCAAAATATGTATTTTCCAGTGTCAATTTGAGTGAGGGCTGGTGCACATGATAAAGGGCATCAAAAATCAAAATTGTTCCTCCTGTGCTTCAAAAGCTTGGACTGCGAGAGAGCTCTCTGTTCAGGTGGGACATCAGGGCAGGATTTTCCTTATTCAGCAGAAGTATGAGGCAGAGTAACACCATGGTTGCCAAACTAACTCAATGGCAGCTCTTTTTCCAGTCACATCCTTGTTTATCTCGGACCTTTTATGTTCCTACAACTCCAGAGGTTCACATTGTGCTGGGTGTCATCTTGCCTTAAATTATCAGAAAAGTTTTGAGGTCAGTGGCTGATGTCTGTCATTTTGTTCTCCAAAATGCCCATCCCTCCTCCTTCTACATGAATTTCTTCCACTTGTTCAAACTGCTGCTGTTCCTTCTGCGGGAGGACTTACCTGCTTGTGCTGCAGCTGCTGAACAGCCACACCACCCAAAAAAACAGGCAGTGGTCTTGGTTTAGGCTGCAGAACTGCTCAGCACAGCCCAGCTGGCTCAAGAAGTCAGGCTGGGAACCTGCAGAGGGTTCTCAGGGAGAATGGCTTTTTGTGGAGCACATGCCCTGATCCCACGTCCCACTGGAGATCCCGTGGAGAAGCAATGATAGCAGGACGGCCCAACCAAAGCCACAGTGGAACTGCTTTTTAGAGGGGTAAGAGAGCCACCCTGCACTCTGAGCAAGGAACTTGGGTGCTCGGTCCCCCCACCTGCTCCCTCTGCCTCTGTCGGTGCGGGCACATCGCTTACGGGCACCCCTGCTGAGGGGCGGGGGACAGGTGGCCCCTCTCTGCACCCTCAGCCACCCGGGCGCTGTTTCACATCTCACGCTGCTGTTGCCATCGCTGGCACACGGGATCAAACTCGTGGCATTGTGCTAAAAGCCGCAGGAAATCGTTCCAGCCATACTCCCAGCCTTTCCTTATGTTTAGTTTCGGAGACTGTCGGTACATTCATTCCCTTTTCTGTGTGAGGTTTTTTTTTTTTTCTTTCTCGCATTTCTTTTCTTTTTAACAAAAACAAGCAGCGTGCTAAGAGCCACAACCCCTCTGGGAGGTTTTCAGCCTTGGCCGGAGCCGCCGGAGCCCCCCCGGGGCCGGGAGGCTGCCGCTGGCCCGGGCTCAGCGGGAGGCTTTCTGGGACGGCCATTCCTGACTCCAGCCGGTGTCCGGCTGAGAGGGCAGAGCCTCTGCAGCTCCGCTCAGACCGGACGGCAGCGGCATGGCGCTCCGGGCAGCCTGCCTGCTCCTCTGCCTCCTGTCCGTCGCCCACGTCTCTGGCCAGCAGAACGGCAAAGCCCGGCAAAAACCGGCGGCTTCCAAGAAAGGTAAGGGACAGCGGCAGCTTCCATGCAAGGAAGACTTGCAGGGCTTGGGGGGATTGCGACCAGCCCACTCGTTTGGGCATTTAACAGTGCTTTAGTGAAACTCCATAAAAAGCATCTAAAAACCTAATAAAGCGTCTTCCTCCCGCCCCCCCCTCCTCCGTGGGAAAGATTGTGCAGCTCTTCTGTACATTAGTGAGGGTATTGAGACGGTTTTGGTGGCTTCCTACCTTGAATAAATTTGTTCAGCTTGGTCTGAATTTCAGAGGGAACACATTTTCTGCGTTCCCTCTAAGGTTCATCCCAAGCTTTTCCTCTAATAAACTCTCCCATTCTATCCCCCCTTCACCCCTTCTCATTCATTTTTCAGAAGTGGCAGATGACAGGCAATTTTGGAGATAAGAGCAGGCAGAAAATATCCAAGCCATTAAGCATCGACAGGGTTCTTCATTTAAATCCACTGGCCTCAGGTGTATTTCACACCAGACACGAGCTCTGACTACTCAGGCAATGCACACACAAAGGTGCCTGGGTTTTCCATTCCCTAGTGGGTTTGTTTCTCCTGTTTTCCTCCTGTCTCATCCTTTGTCCCTCTGACTCAGTGCGCAGTAAGTGTAGGAGAAGGCAGGTGAGGTGAGGAAGCAGCAGCGTGTGAGCATGCCTGCCTGCCCGATGTGTCCGACCGCAGCCGCGTGGGCTTGGACTGCTTCTGGCGGGCGCTTTCCTGCTTGGAACGAAGTGGGGAGCAAGGAAGAAGCATCCCTGGAATCCACTTGGCCAGGCTGCTGTCTACGCTCAGCCAGTGGCTATTTTTGTCAGATTCCATCCTTGAGAAATTTTTGCCTTTTCTCCCATTAGGTCTTTCTGTGAATTCACAAACTTAGCTGCTTATTCCACATCTTATTTGGCAGGACATGGAATAACAGAGAAAACAGTCTGTGACTGTTTTCTAGAGCAAAAAAAAACCCCTTTGGCTCATATAGGGCACATACATGCATTGCATTCACTGGAGGTACCAGGAGAGGGACATTTCTTAGAGAAATCCTATTTTTCTCTAGGTGTCATTGCAACTGCTATTTGTAATCAATTAGTGACAAGAGGGTGGGAGAAAAATCACCTTTTTGAATTGAAAGGAAAATTTGTCTCTGATTTAAAAACTTTCGAGGGGATGTCCTGAAAATCAAGCCATCTGGACCAGCTGGGGGCAGCACTAAAAATCCCTTATGAAGCTCCTCTTCGCCTTCAGCCCCTTTCCACATCCAAGCCTGCCTGCTCAGCAGCCACAGGGTCCGAGGCTCAGCTACTTCTGCTCTGAACAATGGCAGGATGGCCCCATCTCATCCCCATCTCGTCCTCATCCAGGCATCCAGTACCCCCATCCTGGTTCTACCCCTGCACTTTGCCTGGGAGGGTCAGGCAGAGCAAAGCCACTGGAGGGTTGGGGTGTTTGGCTGGATTTTTTTTTTTAATCTATGCAACCAAACCACAAATGTTAGAAAAGAAAGCACTGATTTAAGCCAAGCTTTTTTTAAAAAAATTTTTTCTTCTTTTTGTTTTTTTTTCTTTTTTTTGTAATTATTGCTTGCATTTGGATCTGCTTCAGAATGAAAAATGATGCTATTTCAACATGAAAAAGCCAAACCACAGTATTTAGAAAATGCTGAGACATTCACTTTGCCTGCTGTTGTGCTTTTCCCCCACAAATTACTCCCCAGTTATTGCTCCAAATGCAGTAGCTCAGCAAACTCTCCCTGAGTCCCAATATCTTGGGGCACAAGTGGGATTTGCCCTTGTCTGGCTGCTCTGGAGGTCTCATCCAAAGGAATTCCCAGGGGAGGCAGGCACTGGCAGTGCCTGGGCAGCATTGACACCCCATGGCTTGGGGGTGCAGGCGTCAGCCCCTGGAGGGCTCCCCTTGGTCACAGCCGTGGTGAGGTGCTGGGATCATGGAAGGGAGCATCTTAGCATAGCTCTCACATGTATTTCTAAGGTAACTGGAGACAGATGTCAGAGTCTGGATGCTTAATTCAGTGGATAGGGACCAATTTGGGCTTCTCACCTAATGCCACCTACTGCCCAAAATGTCAGTGTATTCTTGTCTAGGTGCTCTTCCTTGAAAATGCCTGTGAACGTTTTCACTGCTATAAATCCAGTGTGTGTGTTCAGTCTCCTCCTTTGATGCAGGGACAGACTGCAATATGGGGCCTGACTGTTGCACTTGGTACCTTTGAGGGAATGCCTGGTGTCAGAAGAAATACTGGTGGCCAGAGAGCTTTGATGACAGACACTGTGAACCAGAGCGATGCTCAGTCCCCTGGGGGACAGAAAGCTGTTTGAAACTCCAGGCAAAGCTAATAAGCCCATACATATATATCCAAATTTCATAAAGGAATAGTTAAAAGAGTAAAATTAAGTACAGAGGGATTTGTTTGTTATTCAGCATATAACTAGAGTGGGTGAGAGTTCCCATTTGCAGCTTTAAATACATTCCTGGCCAGGCTTTCAAACCAACAGACTATTGTGGCACATAGTTCTGTGAGTCTCCTTTTGATCTTGCCTCTGCCCATGCTTAATCCTGCTGCTCACAGTCCTGCACAAGGACCCACTCCAGCTCCCATGGGGTCATCAGCATCCTGTATGCCGACTTCCATCACAGAAAACCCAGACTGTAAACAGGCTTGATCCCAGGCTTTAGGAGGTGAGCCTTGAGGAAATGACAGCACTGAGACAAAAACCCATGGCAATAAAATAGACAACACGTCTGTTGATATAGCCGTGGTTCTCACTTTATAGCGGAAGAGTGAGTCAACCAGTCCTGGTTCTCCGTGAGACATCTCAGTGAATGCACTGCCGTAGGAACATCTTGTGGCCCAGGATTTGGAAATGAGGTACTTAAAAGGGACAGGGCTCTTAGGTAGTTATCAAGGAGACATGTCACCTCTCATGGGCAGGGACCCTCAAGGTGGGAACCCACCAGCAAACCCAGCTGGAACATCACACCGTAAGGAGCTGCCCCAGCAAGACTCATTGGTAGTGTCCTGCCATGGCCTTTGGATGTTACTTAAACCTTAGAACATTTGTTCTGCTGCAAGACAGGCTTGCATGGAAAAAAAAAAACATGATTAATTAGCCATTTCCCACAAAGTGTTTTCATCAGAGGCAGCAAAATAATATCTAGTGCCTCAGTGTTAAGTGAATCCATAAAATTAATTGAGCAATGATTAAAGCAGCTTAATGCCCTCCTCCTGATGTGCCTGGCTTTTCATATTCAAGGCACCCCATAATCTTGGGTTGGTGGTTTTGGTCCACATCCAAGCTGCTTCCCTACTTGCCTGCCTTGGTGCCTCAGCTCCTTGGCCCTCAAGGAATCCTACTGCATTCATGGGCAAACTCTCCCCTTTCCTTTCACTCCAGGAGAACTGGTAGATGCTTTCAACATGAGAACTACTAGATTCATACAAGAAGCTCAGTGACCGATCTGCCACCACCCTCAAGATGTAAATGGTCCCTTTGCTCCTGTCTAGGAGAAGCCCAAGTCCAGATTACAACTGATTGGAGCTTTTCAGAAGCAACACACCTAGCAAGATGTAGGCTTTAAGAGCCAGAGAGGTGTCTTCTCACAGCAGGGGAGCAGCTCTGGGCAGTGTTTTGGTACCTACACTGGGGGTGATGAGGGTAGAGATGAGGCAGAGGCAGCTGTGATGGTCCAAAGGATGGTGTGATGGGTGCAGAGGCTGGTGGCTGGTGGTGCAGAGGCAGATCTAGTGGAGGTAGGATCTGCAGCCCTTCTAGCCCCTTCCTGCTGACCATCAGCCTGGTGAGCAAAATGCTTTCCTACTAACCCAGCAATGACAGCAGAGACAAGAGGTGGGTGCAGCCAGGAGTGCATACAGAGAACATTATGTTAGAGTGTTTAAGGGAAGCCAGGAAGGTGTGCTGTGAATAGAGAGAACATGTTTTTCAGGAATTGGAAAAAATAAATCCTGTTCATCATTAGCTTCAAGTTGCCCACAAAACATTTGTGTGTGTCAGGACTTCTGTTCAGGCAGGGCAGCATCAGATGGTATCCTTCTGCATTTTGGGAGCTCTACCCCAATGCAGCACCACCCCAGCTGACTGCTCTATACAGGAGTGCCAGAGACAAGCCTGCATTTTGCAATACTCATGCATGTGACCTCCTGCCCAGCACTGCTGTGGCAACCCTAAGGGTGACCCCTGCAGCTGGAAGATGCATGGGATGCACAGCCCCAAAACCTGAACCAGGAAAACAGTGTTGTTATTGATAGTGGAACCAGGCTGGCAAGCAAACACTCACTCTGATGGATGTGCAAGGGGACACAGGTGCTGACATTGTGGATTCCTTTTGTTTATTCTTCTCTGAGGGCAAAGAAACATGGAGTTTTGATGACAGGAACAGATTTGGTTGCCTCCCCTGGGATGCAACCAATATTTGTGCTCTTTCTTTGATTTCTGAAACAGATGGTGTGAGCCTCAAAATGATTGAAGACCTGAAGGCCATGATTGACAACATCTCTCAGGAGGTTGCCCTGCTGAAGGAAAAGCAAGCACTCCAGACAGGTAAAGGGCTTGCTGAAGAACACATGACTTTTACTTTGAGAGAGGAGCTGCTCATAAAGCAGCTGCAATTGATCCACACGTCTTGATCAGTGATGCCCAAGCACCCCACAGCAACAAGCCCATCATGGGGAGAGAGGTTGGGGGATCAAAGCAGAATGTGGGTCTCTACAATTCCTCTGGGCTAGTGAACCTCCTTGGGCAGCTAATGACAGAAGATATAGTGTGGGGCCGCCCTCTTTTTGTGCTTCCCATTTGGATATTCCTATGATGCTGTCAGATATTATTTTTCCTTTATGAGGTGGAAGGCTGGGATTTGGATTAGTCTGTGCTTTAAGCAAATGCAGCTTACTCTTTGTCTGAACCCCAGTGAAATGGCAACCTAGTCTCTTATACGTGCCATGATACTGCCCAGGGAACTACACTGTAGGTCAGTCCTACTTCATTAAACATAACAGAGAACAGCCCCAAAATGTCCATCTTCCAGACATGTTCCAAAGTTATTCTGTGCAATGTTACAATTTTACAAAATTACACCAACATCAGTAGGAGTAGGATTTGCAAAACATGAAGCAGAAATGAGATGAAAATGCAAATTAGGGAGAATTTTCTCCTTAAAAGAAAAGGAACACAAGAAAAATCAAGGCTTTAGTTCCAAGCTCACATTCATTGAGAAGTAATTGGTTTGGATATTAATGTGTGGCTCTGATTAGGTATTGTTTGGCTACAGTATCCTGCACTCTTAAGGTTTAAAGCTTCAAGAAAAATAAAATAAATTGATATCCTTAACACTAAAATCAGAGGCAAGTAGAAATTTCCTCTAAAGACCTCAAGCTATGCAAGCGCAATGCTTCTGATCAAAGCTTATTAAAAAATACTTTTTTTCATCTTGCATAATTAAGATGTTTTAATTGGCATGCAGGCTTTTTCCCAAAACACTCCAACACTCAGCAGTACCCATGACAAACCACATTTCCAACAAATTCATCAGAGAAAGAGAAGCATTGGCTGGGGAAGAACGAGGGGAGGGGAAGGGGTGGGAGGACTATTCTGTGCCTCTGCTCCAGCAGCAGCACAGCCCAGAAGAGTGGCAGAGGCACCCCAAAAATCCATTTCACCCAATGATTTGCAGCGGGAAAGGGCACATCCCCATGACTGTGTGTCACCCTGCATAGGAGAAAGAGGGGCCCTTGGAATCCCATGCTGCTAATGGTCACTGTGCAGCCTAAGAAATAAAGTTTATAGTTTGGCTGCTGGATGTGCTGCTGCAGCGTCTTCCTGGGCACCATTTTAAAACCAAATTCTCTTTCTTTCTTTTTATTCTGTTCATGTGGTAACCACTCAGTTTGCCTGAAAGGCACCAAAATTCACCTGAAATGCTTTCTGGCATTTTCGGAGACCAAGACATACCACGAGGCCAGCGAAAGCTGCATCTCTCAGGGCGGCACACTCAGCACGCCCCAGAATGGGGAGGAGAACGATGCCCTCTATGATTACATGCGCAAGAGCATTGGCTCGGAGGCCGAGATCTGGCTGGGCCTCAACGACATGGCCATGGAGGGCACATGGGTCGACATGACGGGCAGCCCCATCCGCTACAAGAACTGGGAGACTGAAATCACTGCCCAGCCCGACGGTGGCAAGCTGGAAAACTGTGCGGCTTTGTCAGGGACCGCCATTGGCAAGTGGTTCGACAAGAGGTGCCGAGAGCAGCTGCCCTATGTCTGCCAGTTCATGATCGTGTAGCAGCCGGGCCTCCCCAGCTCAGATCTCCATCCTGGGCAGCAGGATGGTGAAGCTGTAGCTGTGTGAACGCCTCCACGTACATCCACACACCCACACGCACGGGTTCAGTAGTCACCCTTTGCAAAGAGAGTTACCGTGGCTTGCTGTTGGGTTATAGAGCTCTAGAGCATTTCCTTTGGCCACATCCAGCCCTGTTTGCAGCTGCACTGCTCTTCCTAAGGCACGATTTATAGATATATATTTTTTTACACAGGGAATTTATTAGTACAGCTCAGTTGTTCCAGCAAAGAACCAGTGCAGCAGTCCAGCCTGGCATACAGCTGCCTCAGCTGCCAGGGGCTGTCACTCTGCAGTGTCCTTTCCCATTTTACTGAGCTTTCTTGGGATGCCAGCATGGGCAATTTCTGCTTTTTTCTCTTGTTTTCCTTCCCCAGAAGCCCTGGCAGCAATTTGTCAGAGTTCCATGTTCCTCACAGTGTCCCAATTCAGCCTTGTGAGGATCAAGGTCCTATCTCAACAAGCAGATGGAGCTACTCCTGCTTTGCATTGAGAGGTGCAATTGGGCTCATTTAGCAGGGTATCAGCTGCTCAAGGGGTTGTCCAACTAGTCAAATTACGTGTATGAATGAATTAGCAAGTTACAGGCATGTTTGGTCCTTTTCTCACCAGCCAGAAGACAGTTTCACTGACTTCAGTGGGAGAACAAGACCCACTGCCAGATCCTTTGAAAAAAAATCCAATCGGAAGCTTTATTTGTGCTGCAGTATCAAAGGGAAAGCAGTGAAGACTTGGAGCATCATTAGTCGACGGTATTACTAGAAATAGAAGATGTGTGTACTACATAAATAACATAATAGTAATACTCTTATGGAGTATGTTGCTATATAACAATAACTATATCTTGAAAACAAGCCCCAGGACAACTCTTCAGCAGCTTTAGGAATGATATGACCTGTTTATATGACGGGTATCCAGATGAACTAGTCCAGTCTTTGCTGGTACTTGGAAACAAAGATCTGCTGAGCAATATCTGTGCCAATATAGTCATGCCCATCTGGAGGTCTGACCTCAGTGATTTTTTACTGAGAAAAGTTTTAAAGTAAAAAAAAAAAATAAATAGCAATGGTGGGAAAGGACTGCAAGTCACCCTGGCAGCCTAACAGAGCTTTGCTGGCTGTTGGCTGACAGGTACCAGTGGTTCTTTTCAGTCCAGTGCTTGGAAATAACCCCTCCAGTTTGGGTCACACACCCTGTGCTTCCAGGTTGAAGGTGTCAAGACAGGATCCTGCCTGTGGGACAGGTATTCCAATTTGCTGCTTTGTTTAAAAGCAGCATGGTGGTAGGTCTTCTAAGACATCAAGTCTGAGCCAAGCTGGAAACACACACACACGCAAATGCAGAGTGCACGCTTCTGAGATTGTCACTATTGCCAAACTCTCCGCTGTTCAAATGACTATAAAATAAAAATATCTCTATAGCTTGCTGAAGGAATGGAGTTGTGTCAATGTGATTGGAGTGCTTTCTTCTCCTTGTCTTTCTCTTTAGAGCAGCTCCAGGAATATGTCTGAAGGCTGGAGATAACAAAGGCAGAGGGGAAAAGCAGAAAGTGAGAGCCTCCCACCCTGTAATACGCTTTATAGATTCTCCCCCTCCTGCCCCGTTATCATCCCTGTCACACAGGATACAGGCAGGGAATATAAGTCACACTGGATACAGGCAGTGGAAAATAAGATTTCCTTCCTCCCCTCCCTTGCTGCTGGGAAATTTCATTCTGAAATGCAAGCTAGCCCAGAAGGAAGGTCCCTCCCTCAGCCTGTTTGGCAGCAGTAGTGGTGCTGGGTGAGGTGGCACCTCAGGTCTCAGCATGGAGCCAGTCCTTCCCAGGCTGCTTCCCACTTCCTCTGCAATGAGCAGAACTGCAGTGGCACCAAGAGTCCCTGCCCTTCACCCACTGAGGTGATGATGACTTCTCCCTCCTTCTCCTCTTCATCATCCCATGCAGGAGAGAAGACCGTACATGTAGAAGACCGTGCCTTACATCAGTCTCTGAAGTTGCAACTGCTGCAGGACTGCACATGAAATTAGGTCTCCTTTGCATAGCCCTTCAATGAGCTTTACTTTGGACCCTGCTCCTGACATTTTCCAAGACTCTTTGCTGTAGGTCATAGTTACACCCTACAAGCCAACTTGTCCCAAAATAGATCCTCTAGTTCCTTTGACAGATGTCCCCTCCATGTTTTGAGATACATATGAAGGCAAGCAGCAATGCTGGAAGCGTTGCTGGCTTTAATTCGGACTGGTCATAAACCACAAGGTCTTAAAACACAAATGTGTGGTCAGAGAAATGAACAGGGGGCTTTTATGAAGAGCCCAGAAATGAAAGAGGAGGAGTGTGAAAGCCATGGGCCCTGGCAATGCTGAGCATCAGGGAAGTTGTGGGTGCTGGAGCTGGACCGTCTTTGTATGGAGTGTGAATCTGAAAAACAGCCATGGAGATGGAGCCAAAGGATATTCCCAGAGAGGACATGAAGGAGTCAATCTGTCAAATCTAAAAAAGAGTTGCTCTCAGCAGACTTCATGCTCGTATCTCTCTTGCTGTCTATTTTCACAAAGCTAAACTCCTGCCAGCACCATTCCCTCATAGATGTTTTGCTCTTCTGAAGCTGGGAGGAGCACAGGGAACAGTGACTTTGCCCTTGCTGCACTGAATCCTTTTTGGATCCAGGTTGACAAAACAGACTTTGTAGTTTTAATGCTACATGTTTAAGTTTACTATTATTCTGACAATCTTCTTCTTACTGTACATTATGAACTACAAATTTTCTTTGAAAAGCAAAGAGAAGGAACTTCTAGAAGACTCCTCATCCTTGCTTACCACAGCAATTTTGTTTTTTGTGTCCAACCCTGTGTTTTGTGGTCACAGGGAATGCCAGGATGGAGGGATTGAACGGGGGACAGCCACTGGCTGCCTCCATAGGGAAACTCTCCTGAGCACATGTAGTCCATCTGCTGGGGCCAGAACAAGCATCACTTTTTTGATCTTCCATTAAATCCTTTGGCACTCAAGCCAGAGTGGAACATCTGCTGTCCACAAAGTGTGATCTCAACCAAAGGCACACAGACTAAAGGAAAGAAACCTCAGTTCTTCCCCAAGGAAAAGGAAAGGTGGAAGTGATCATGTCTGAACCAATGTATTGTGATGCCTGCAATCCCTAATGAAACTCATTAAAAAGAGAGGATGTTGTGTAAGGCCTTGTGCCCCTGGTGGCACTGCTCAGCTGCTTGTGGCTCTGTGACACAGTGGAGGAACGATGAAGCATGAAATGTACATATATTTATATAAACAAAAGAATAAAAGTTACTGGGTGAGAAGGAGTTCCCTCAGCACTGCATCCACCACAGCTGACTCAAACAGAGCTGCACTAACCCACCCCACTGATGGCCCCCACCCCAATTCACCCTGGTCCAGAAGTTCAGGAGCTGGTCCAGGTCTTTGCCTGAAGATCCAGGAAAGGAACAAATGATTCAGAGTGAAATAGTTAACTATACAATAGGTACTGCCTTTCCAAAGTCTCTCTCAGCACAAGGGCCTGAACAGCACAGTATTCACACACCTCGGCAGCCAGGTTGCTTTTGGCTTCAGTCAGTGAAAGGGCTGGGTAGGCAAAGGTGGGTAAGAATTTGGGAGTTGTGAGCCAAAAGCTTGTTTTGGGCCCTGAACACTTCTGTGGGACTTGGTAGTTGGTAGTCCTAACAAGAAACCCAACCCCACGCCTCTGCTCCCACTGCATGTCTACCCAGCCCGGGTGCTGCTCAGACCGGAGGTTCTCTCCACATCAGGTGCACCCTTTCCCTGTCATCCTTTGCAAGGAGCAGTCCCTCAGCACCTCTGCTCCTGCCTGATATGGAGGGAACACAATTCCCACCTCCGTGGCTGTGGAATGAGACCACTGGTAGAATGAACCTCAAAAGGGAAGGACCTACTCTGCCTCTGAACCACTGAGTCTTGTGATTCCTATGGGCTTCACTGTTTGCTCTTGCTCCTGTGTAAGCATTGAACCCCACTGTCAGTCTCTCCGTTTACAAGTAAAATAAAAAGCTAAATTAAAGTTACATTTCTCCATCTCAGAAGCCACCATACACAGGGAAGAGTCTCACAGATATGTGAGACTCAGCAAATGAGGCTCAGCCAGAACACCCCTGGGAGCATGAATATAAACCTTGGGAGGGGGGAGAGGTGTCACTAAACTAATGGAGAGCATAAAAATAAACTCCTTGGGGATAGATGGTAGGATATCAGGCTGTGGTGTACAAAAGAAAACAAAACAAAAGAAAACAAAAGACTTTATTGCTTTTATATGTAGAAGCACCCAGAGGGAGTCCAAAGGTAACAGCTGGGGACTGTTCCAAATACAGCTGTAAACAAATCACAACCATTTTAGCCTCACTCCCAGCAGCCTCTCCGCTCTGTCCTGTGCTGTGCAGACAGGTCAGTATCTGTGACTCCCTGTGGCTCCCTGTGACTCCCCTGTCCTGCTGTGCTGGAGCCTGGGGCCATGCAAGGTGGCAGCAGCCACATGGCACCCAGTGCCTGCAGCATCCCTGCAGGAAGCAAAGAGAAACCCAAGATGCAGGGCTGCCAAGAGGTGCGGCCAGCTGCTGATCGAAGAACATAGCTGCTCTTGCCTCAGCCCTTTTAGAAAGCTGGCCCTGAGCCTGAAGCAGAGAACACAACACCTGAGCTGCTTGCCAGCCTGGAAATGGAGAACGTCTCAAGAAGCTGTGTTTAAAAAACGCTGTTTGGGAAGCACTGCAGCTCATAAAAGAAAATGCAGGAGGGAAAATAAAACCTACAGCCCCTAGTGCTTTGCAGAAATGCCCCATGGACAGCTTGGTTTCCCACTGCAGTGTCAGTAACTTCTATTTCTATCACGGCCGTTAACAAGGATCCCAAAAGTGAGGTCTCTGACATTCAATAAATTACCGTTTCTATGTTTCTCAGGACCAGTGAGGCCACATCTGGAGTGCCAGGTCTAGTTTTGGGCTCCCCAGTACAGGAGGAACATGTACCTAGTGAAGTGAGTGCAGGGAAGTAGAAGGGATCTGGGGAGCTGTTGTGTGAGGAGAGAGCAAGAGCTGAGACTGCCCAGCCTGCAGAACAGAAGGCTCAGGGGATCTCATTTTAAATGCCTGATGGGGGAGGGTAGTGAAGACAGAGCCATGGGCACAAACTGAAATACAAGAAATTCTGCTTAAAGAGAAGAGAATCCTTTTTCTGTGTGAGGGTAGTCAGACTCTGGCACAGTTTGCTGAGGGAGGCTGTGGAGCCTCTACCCTTGGAGATACTCAAACCCTGACTGGACATGTGGCCCTGGTCAATGGGACCTTGCTCTGAGCACAAGGTGTAAAAGAAAATAGCAGATTTTGGAAATTGCAGAAACAACTGGTGAACTCTAGAGGTCCCTATCAACTTCTGTGCAAACACAGCCACTGAGCAAGAGAACCTACCAACTAACTTATTCATCTTCTACAGTCACAGGAGAAAAACAGACATTTCAGGAGCAGACAGCTGACCTCAGACACCTGATGGACAAGCTGTCATGTAAAAGTCTTCCTACAGAAAAAGGTTAGCAAGAAAACCAATAAAAAAATCCCTTGTGGGATGTGATTTCTACACTGTAGTTCTGTCAGAGCTCTAGATACTAACTAGGTCTTGCTGCTCTGCCAAGTGTGATCAGCAGACAAGAGCTGAAACTTCATTTAGTTATTCAACCAGAAACTGGAAACAAACTCCACCAAATCACCAAAAAGCAAACGATTTTTTTTTAAATATTAAATGTTCAATCCAAATACACAATTCAGGAGTGCATAGATGAAGATGTGAATCAGATCAATCACAGTGAAAGATTTTCTTTACTGCTAGAGCAGGACAGTCCAAGGGCAGCTAGAATTTCATCAGGTTTCATGTGCAATGTGCACATTGCTCTCTGTCTTGGTTTGAAAGACAGGTATCTGCTAGGGAGGGCAAGACCTCCCTTTGGAATGGAGAATTCAACCCCCCTCCCTTCAAATTATTAAAACTTTGATATAAGTCGGCTCTCAGGCAAGGATATGGGGATAGGAATAACAGCTCTTTACTAGTATGTATNAAAAACTCCCTGAGACCAAAGAAGGGTGTAGCCCCCGTGCTACACCTTCCTAGCCCTTCGTATTGTTTAGGTTAAGCACCCATAAGTACCCAGCCATTAGTCTCCTGGCGACTTTGTGGGAAAAAAAATCTATAGGAAAAAAGAAAACCAAATCTAACCCCCAACACTCTCTCATTGGGAAGGCTTTGATCCAAAGCCCCTGAGTGTCAAGCCATGCTGACATGGGGGATCCAAACCCCAGAAGATGGGCAATGGCACAGGTCCCACCTGCTTGAGCATAAACACAGAGATGCTGCCACACACATTTATCGAGGTAGGCTCTCACACTTCATTCTATAATACAGGGCAGAAAGCCAAACCCCCAAGCGACCTTAAACCAGTCAAACTTTAGGAAGTGCTCCAGGAACTGCACTGATTATAAACAGGGTTAAACAACTGGTTGCATTGCAGAATTGAGGACTTGGAAGGAATTGTGTGGGTGGGTTGCTGTGTACCTACAGCAAGTGACTGACAAGTTTTATATCCAGCCTGGAAACAGAACTTGATTTCAAAAAAGAACAACAATCAGTGGGATTTGTTCCTAAATTAAAATATATGCGCCAAAAAAGAATCCAAACACAGCAAGTAGTTGTAGTGTATCACTGGAGAAAGGTAAACACTCCTGAGAGCACAGTACTAGCAAAAAACACCTTACAGATAAAATATGGAGAGCTTGAAAACAGCCAGAAATCATCGTTAACTTTGCCTTCTTTTAAACCTTCATAGGAATTATTTGCTAGCCTATATGAGTAGTCTATTTTTATGCCTGCTGAAACTACAGACGTGGGTAGTGTTCACAGCCAGATATAAAACCACCTCATGACTTTGATCAGGTGATAAACGTCCATTTAAAAAGGAGAGCAGACAGCCCTGAAGGCCACACTGCAGCAAGCAAAGTAAATATTCAGCCTTTGATTCATGTGCTAATGAGGAAGCTGAGACCCTTGAGGTCCCTAGAAAATCTTGGTCTCGAGTCTCGGGAACTGGCTGCATCATGTGAGGCAGAGCTCAGTAGTGAGATATTGACTTGTGGTCACCATCCTCTCACCTTCCCTGCAGGGCCAACAACACCACTCCTTTCCTGCTCTCCTCGGTCTTTCCTGCTCTCCTCAGTCTTTCCTGTTCTCCTTGGCCTTTCCCAGTGCCCTGAACTCACACTCCTTGGGAATTAAGTTGTTAGTTCCAGAGATAGGAACTTGAAGTTGCATTAAATTTGTATATTAAAAAAGCAAGAGACATTATGTCTATAAAACTCTGGACCTTAAAATTAAAAAGATAAAATATACCAGAATGTCCTAGAGTGACTTTATGATGCCTGTATCCCCAGTTGTCTGTTCTGTATATTGCTTTGCACCTTTAAGAGATTCTTAGAGTGCAATTTGTTTTGGAAACTATGTTATCTCCTCACATTGCTCTCCTGGACTCTGGCTGTGCAGCTGCGGTGCAGTCTGGCTGTGGCAGGACAGAGAGCTCCTGTGCTTTGGGGTTTTTTTTCCTTTTTTTAGTTAGTTAGTTTTAGCTAGTTAGGGCAGAGAATTGGGGGTTTTTTTTGGTTTTTTTTTTTTTCCCTCCTTTTCTTTTTTCTTTGGGACTGTTTGAAACTGCTCCGGACTGAAAAGCAGATAAGAGCTGAAAGATTTCCTCTTCCCCCCCGCCCCACTTTGGGGCCTTGGGACAGCGTTCTTCTCCAGCGCTGGAGGGACTGATAAAAACTGAGAAAGATGAACTGAATCTACGGCAAGGACTCTTCTCAATTTGCCATTTCACTTCAACTAAAGGTTTTATTGTCTCATATTGTTTTCTTTTGTTAAATAAATAGTTTTTTCCACTTTTCTCCAAAAAGTCTCTTTCCAGACCAGTTGTGGGGGGAGGGGTTGTTTGGGTCCTATTCGGAGGTTCCCTCCCAAAATTTGCCCTAAACCAGGACACAGAATAAGGTGGAATCACCCCAAAAGGAAACATAAAGGAAAAATCTCTAACCTCAGAATAAGCACTAAGTTCAGCTTAATGATTAAAATTAAAAATTATCTCTGAGCCTTCAAGAGTGAAGGGATGAATTGTTCTCATTATCTCTCCTTCGAGGTGGCAGGAAGGGGAATGTCTCTCCTTTGTTTTGCTCCTCAGTGACAGAAAGCCACCAAGTTGTGACTTTTGTATCACCTAAAGGACAGTGTGAATTGGTGGAGATGTTTTTACTGCAGTGTTAGTGAAGCAAGTACAGATTTTGTAAAGCATCTTGGAAAAATGTCACTGGTAGAGATATGATTCATTGCACCATTCATGGACCTGTGTTATTGTTCTGCACTCTTCCACCTAATTTGGTGTATAATTAGGTGTTACTTATACAAGAGGTCATTCATGTCAAGAGAAGCACTACTTTCCAGACTAATCTGAGTTTTTCCTACATACATTAATGCTTTCCCAAGCACCTCTCCAGCTACTTGAGTTGTCAACTACTTCAAGTACTGCCACTTCAGGCAGTGCTGAAGCAGCTTTGTGGCTGCTCTGTGGCAAAACCTGAGGACCTTGCTGTAGCAAACTTCACACAGCAGCTTTACTGTATTCCAGGCAGGTTCAGGTGAAGCTAGAGTAAGAAACATATTATAGACAGAGGTTTATAAGTATTTCACATCGAGAGAACATTCACCAAAAATATCAGTTTCTGGAGACCACTGTCTTGAATTTTGTTGATTGGGAGCATTGGGAGAAAGGCAGACAAAAATACCACAGTAGGAAAAGAAAGGAGGTTGATGACAAAAATCTGTTTTTCAGAGGTGTTTGGAGCAGATTCATTGATGCATCGTTCAACCTCTGGAGCCTGAGCTGTCATAGGTCCAGAAGTGCTACTTTCCCAGCCATAATCTGAGTACAGGTTCGCCACAAGCTGTATTGGGAAGCACTCTTACAGAAATTCATCAACTCCTTTCAGCTGAAGCTGTTTCTTGTTGTTTAACCCAGATGAGTGACCATAAAAACCTACAGAGAATGTGAGAGAATTAGACCTGCAGAACTGAACTGCCAAATGTATAAAATGTCAGAATCCATTGGTATATAGTCAATCACCCATTTTCCTAAGATATTTGACTAGCAAGCAAAAATACTGTCTTCTGAGATATTAGATACATGCTTGAGCCCATATGCCTTCCTGGGCTGGTTTAAGATACTTAGAAATTTGTTCTTCAATAACCCAGAGAAGAGAAATTAGAGAGGAAGATCTAATCACTTGCTGGTTTGTTTGGTGGTTTTTTTTAATTGCTCTGAAGACTAACCTATAAAATGCTCACCAAACAATCATACTAGAATATTTTATTAGGCCTTTGGTTACTTTTTAGGGTTTGCCTCTTGTTAAATAAACTCTCATTAACTTAAGGAAACTGTGGGAAAACCTATTAACTGTTTATAAGCTTTTGAATGGGTAAAGCATTCAGCTGTGAAAGGAATTAGCAAGTATCTAAACAGGTTTGATATGGCAGAAAGTAGAACAGTCTTAATTTACTCTGCAAATGTGAAATCTAAAAAGATTCAAGCTGTTGAGCTAGCATCTTACTAAAAAGATAATTCTTATACAAAAACATTTATCACTGCATCTTTCTTGATAGCCTTCATTTCTGAGGATATCAGGAGCAGGGATGTTTTTCCAAGTAGCCTAACTCTGATAGTTTCTGCCTCAGGAGAAGCTGCCAGTGGATGTCCAGGTCCTCAAAGTTGAAAAATTCAGGCTGTCATGGCCCACAGAGCACATGGAGAATTTATTATGAGCAAAAGTCTACTTTATCAGCTTAAACTATAGAGCAGTAGGTGGGGTTTTTTTCCCCTGTAGTGAATCCCGTATTACAAAACAACACCTCTGTGCATTTGTTCCTGGGTTACTTTTTCCAGAAGCCAGCGATTAAATAAATGTAGCATTCTGAGAAGAAAAACACACCACTAGTTTGTTTCTCCTTTATTTTAAAAAAAACCCCATACCACCTTTTAGATAAAAAGCATTTGTGATGATGAATTTGAAGCAGATGCTAAAACAGTTTGGATTAAGAGCCTGCAGTTCATACTCCTGAGACCAAGTGGTGAATCTCATTTAAGGACAGGGTCTTCTGAGCAGAAAATGAGATTTACATATGTAATCAGCAGCTGCTTTGCCACAGCTCCCCCTATCTCAAAGCTTTCCCTCCCATCTCATGTATGAAGGGAGGTGTCTATATGGGTTCTGTCTGCCATTTTTAGCCCTTAAGGTAAAGACCAATATGGGATATTTTTCCCATCATGGCAAGTGGCAAAGGTTGGTTATAGCACCTTCAGGCAAAACCATTCCCAGGGTTCCTGAGGAACACCTAAGCCTGTCCCCATTTAATTTAAGGAGGTGAAAGGGAAGTACCCCTGCACCTCTCTCCATATTTACCCAAACCAACGCACCAAAGGATGCAGGCCCCAAAAGAAGTGGTAACCAACAAGAGCAACCAACAATTGAAATAAAAATCAATTTAATAAATTAAATAGTAAAGGAAACTAAGTATTAAATACATGCAATTTGAAATTAAGTCAAAATTTTATTTAAAAATTAATAATTTTTTTAAAAGGGAAGCATGTACTTTACATGAAACATTTAGTTGGTTCTAAATAACTTTCTCAAATCAAATAATCTCCAGTTAGAAAAAAATAAAATAGTTCTGTTACAAAGATGACAGGACACTGCCAAAACATTTTCTCTCATTTTCTTCTGAGAAAGCACTTTTCAGAAAGTGAGGTCATTTTTTCTAGCCTCATATCTAAAAAAAGTGCTGTGTGCTGAGCAAGTGCTGTTCTGTTGACAGGATGCAACATGGCAGTCTTTCTACAGCTGTGAGTGACTGCAGTTGTACCAGGATAAATGCATGTATCTATATACAAAATGCACTCACAAATGGAGCAAGGAACAAAGCAGTTCCTTGGGTCTTTGAAGATTCATCTTGCCCAGAAGCATAAAGCCCGGGTTGTTGTGCGGCAGTGTAGCAATTCTTTTAGACAAGCAATGGATACAGCCCAAACCACAAAAACCATCTTTATGTGTTAAGTGTTGCTAATTGAAACAATTTGCCATGCTTCATTTATGTCGAAGAAACTTCTGGCATGTAGTTTCAAAGTCCTTGTAAAAGGACTGTTCCTTCCTCCAGGCTGGATTAGTTCCCCACACCACAATTCCTCAGTTTTAAAGAAGATAACGAAGTTGAATGTAGAAAGCTGTTTATACTCAATAAATATTTCCTCCATTTTTTTTTTTTTTGTTATTTGGTTGGTTTTGGTTGTTTTTTTTTTTTTTTTGGTTTGGGGGTTTTGTTTGTGTTTTTGTTTCCAGCTTAAACATTTTTGGGGACACAGATTTGGTCCCACCTTCGTGTGTATCACAGTCTGCAGGTTAGATGCTGGCTGATGAAGATGTGCACATGGATGAGTGATATTCAGTGTTTTGCTTTCTCCTTCCTCCCCCCAAATCATTCACAGATTTAAATGGTTTCTCGGTCACACTCACAGGTATCCCAGCGTGGTTTCTTCAGAGTAACATGATTTTTCCACCCCCACCCAGGGTCAGGGAGTTGAAGTCTCACGGTTAGTCTGGTGTCAAACATAAAAACTACTTTCTCATTTCCTACTGAAGCTTGACAATTTTTGTTGTAATGCAATAAAATAGTAACTTGGCTTTTGATCTGTCTGGAAATTGAACTAGACTATTCAGAAAGATGCTTAAAAATAAATCAATTACTGAGTATTTTGATAGCTCAAGATTGTCCAAACCTTACAAATTCAAGCCCAAAAAGCAAGAGGTATCTTTTCAGCTTTGCTGGCTTGGGCAACAAAACCCTTAGCTTCTCTTTGCTCTTCAGAAGCAAATTACATTTGGGCCAGGAGTTCTGCAACTGCTGTCCTCCTATGGACACCCACCTTTCAACTAACAGCTAAACAGACTTAGAAATTTTCATTTTTAGATAAAGATCACTGCCAGGGAACTACTCCAGGATGGCACAATTGCAGTACAAATGATAAGCACTTACATCTACATTTGTATTAAGTGTCAGTTTTGGAGAAGGCCTAGGGACTGGACAATCCTCGCCATGTTTCCCAAGCCTTCCAAGAGGAGATCTAATTTATAAAGCCTAGGATCCATCTCCAGCAGCTACTGGGATCCTCAGTAGTAAGGATTTCAAACATCATTTTTTATGTGTTAAACTTGCCCCAAAATAACTAACTAACTAACTAACCCCAAACAAGCAATCAGTATGTACGGATTCCATGAGCTTTCTATTTAGAACAAAATGGGCCTCGCACATTTCCATAAGGGTTACTGCTCGCTGAAGGACTGTTCATAGAATGTGCTATTATCCCTGAAACGAATGTAATTTTGAATTCAATTGTATGCGTCAGTTGGGCATGAATAAATTACAAACATCTCGACTCTACTGAGAAGCTGCTGAACTGTTTTTTTGTATGAAATCTACAAATATTTTACAGCCCTTCTCCTCAGTGATCTGAACACACGCCTTTAAAAACAGTCATTAATAGCATATCACCAGCTATGCAAGAATAAGGGCATGCACAGAGAGCAGTTTATTATCCCAGGAAACCAGGTTCCCTAGAAACCCGTTCCTATTGTCCAGGGTGACGGCATAGCTACCAAAAGGCAGCCAAAATACTCCAATCAAAATACTTCAGCCTGAGTTCACACACACACACACACACACACACGCAAAAAAAGGAGATACATTAGTTACTCCAGTTGGCATTAGCATTATAATTTATTTACTCAATAAAAAAAATTAAGTCACAACTTTCTCTTAATTTAAAGCAAACTGAAATCTGTGCCTGTTTAAATTTCTTTAAACACATCAAATAAGCACACTGAAAGTCAACCTTACACTGGGGACGTCTGTAAACTAAGGTTTATATTGACACATGAAAAGCTGAGTTAAAACAGAACACATAAAAGTATCAGTCAACAAGAATCATGTTCTCAAGGATCAAGAGGTTGGGAAGAAAAGCTGAATTTCCAGATGTTTTCTTCATGGTGGTTACAGGGAACATGATGTAAAAATTTCATCTAAGGAAATGCAGAAGTTCAGCAAGAGGGATGAGAAAGCCTTGAATTTCTTTTACAGACTATTCAATAAAACAGAAGTGAGGAACATTGACAAGTGCACAACTGGACTACTCTGATAAAAACGTTTTTGGCAATTCAGTTACCTGAGAAAAACTGATACCAGTATTGCAGAAATCTTTTTAAATTGTCAAATGACATCAAAACGATCCAGTACACTTTGAAACAGGTGATCCCAGTGAGCAGCCACAGATCTGGGAATATACATTTCTGTATTGAAAGTGATAAAAACGAGCAGGAAGATACCTGAAACAATTAAAGGCACTTTTAACTGGCATGTGTTTTGATATATGCTACAGAAAACCGCATCAGGTATGACTTTATACTGAATTGTGTAGTGGTCCAACTAGTATTAACACACTTAAATACACACACTTGACCAAACAGTCAATGAGCAATGCCAGCATAGTTAACACAGGAAGAAATCCACATTTTTACTTAATGCAAACAGTAAGGTTTCTAATAAAAGCATTTTAATTTTAAATATTATTATATGTTTAGCATCATTGCGTGCAACACTTGTCTAAAAGTTTTTTGTCACCTCTGTGTATCACTAGGCCAGAAACACTCACGGTAAGGTATCTGGAGAGAAGTTCTCCAGTTGTTGAGTCCACTGCTGCACACAAAATTACAAACACCCTCAGTAAACTGCACATCTGGACAAGGCAGATGTTTGTATATAAAAGGCAACTTCATTCCCACAAGGAATCTGACCCTCGTGTTGTCAAAGGCACAGAAACTGAGGGGCACGCTAACTACAGCACTTAAAATCAGACCTGATTTCAAGAGATACCTTTCAGGGGCAGCCAGACAACTGAAGTGTGAGTTCTGCCAGAAGTCAAGAACTGTCCTCACCATCCTAACACGGTTGCTAAATTCAGATTGATACACAAAACAAAAACAAACAAACAAACAAAAAAATTAAGACATCTAGGCTTTTCTTATGGATTCATTCTTTGCATTTCAGAGACACCAGCTGCTGTAAACAATTTTCTTTACCCTGTATTTTAAACCGTAGTAACAGGTGAAGTGAAAAGCACTGGTCAACACCTGAATGACCACATCATTATTTCTTTATTGTATCCTTTTTCTCACTTGAACCAAAAGTGCAAGGTATTAGTAAAATGTGAATGTTATAGGCACCTGAACAGAACCACAAATTGGTTTAGACTTTTGAAACTGTTTTTGTCAAAGAGCAAATAAAATAGTCTTTAGGGTAAGCTCACGTGGGGCAATCCAAATATAACATCAGTCAAAAATCAAAGAAAACCCATAATATATCACCTGAAGGAGAAGAGCCCAAGCTGAAGTGATCACACTGATTTACAGGCATGGAGTTCTTCCAGGCAGCATACATGGTCTTTCACTACACTCACATAGCCATTGACATGCTAAATCTGATGGACTTTCAAGCTGCAAGTGATGGAAAGGACGGTGTCCTCACCTTTGGTCAGATATTAGCAGATTGCCTGGACATGTGCAACCTGGAGCTGCCTTGAGACAGTGATGCAGTCTGCATCTTCTGGGAGTCACCAGCCAACACTCAGACAAATAACGGCTTGTGAGAGGAAGAAATACTGGACAGAACACTCTCTCCACTATCAGTGGCCAGTTTTAAACTGGTGGTTAGGAATTAATTAATTGATGCCCTTATAGTAAAAAGCAGAAGCACACCTTTGGCACTTGTTTCACAACCAGTCCTGGAGAGTCCTGACTGGTATTGAGTTTGCTAGGTGTTCACCTTAAAACTGAAAGCTATCAACAGCTTAAGTTTAAAAAAAAGGACAAAAAACAACTGAAAATACACACAGGAAACAAAACAACATAAAAACATATTTAAAAATAACACTCCAGTATGTTTTTCTCCTAGGCCACTGTTGTCCTTACAACACCTGTGTTTCCACAGGAAACTGCTATACCTGGCATAAAATTACTCCACTAAACCATCCTGTTCCTTATTTTCCAGCAAGGGAACACTTGTATCTCCCTTATCCTTTTTATTTGCATCTCCATTGTCCTCTGATGGCCCTGATTTCTGATGAGCAAATGTGTAAGCGTCTTGGTCTGTGTCCATCAGAGGCAGAGGTTTCTCCTCGGTGTTAGAAGAGCATTTAATGTCTTTTCTGAAGGAGAATGGAGGTGGAGAAGGTGGCAAGCTACCAGTGGGTCCATCAAAAGGCCGGTACACATCAACTTCTGGAGTGACTAAGCCATTGGACTCCTTCAGCAAGTGTCCATAGACCACAGCATCATCAATAACTGCATAGACATGAGACTCATTGTTTTGCCTCCCTTTTCCGAATAAGCCTTTTTTTCCAGGCATCTGGGTATTCACGTTAGCATTGTACACTCCCACCATGGGATTCTGGGTTTTCTTCCTGTAACAGAGGTGAAATTGTTTACAGGTCAAGAACAACATGTCTGGTGTGTTGGAACTCAATAAAAACAGCTTCTTTTCACTCATCCCAACCACACAGTGTCAGGCAGCCTACCTGGATTAAAGGCTTTACTTGCGATTTTGGGAGAAGTAACTCTTGAAACTAGACATTCTTTTCTAACAGAGCAGAAAAAAACTTCACACTCTAGTTACCCTGCTCTGCTGACCCTGACGTTTGCAAGATTAACTCCAGTGGTCTCCCAAGCACTGGGGTCCTGGCTGTGCACTGCACCAAGTCCCACAACATCCATTAGCATTCATAAGACCCAGCGATGATTAGATCTCCACAAAAACAAGGTTGTGTAACTGAAGACAAGGTAGTGGGTCAAAATGAAAGTCAAATGGATTTTTCTTAATTGTGCTTTCCTGAGTGACTGTCCCTAAATTGGAAAGAACAAAGGCTGAACTGAAGACTTTTAAGCCTGTATTTGTAAAGTCTTTCCTGTGTGGTAGAAAAATGTGCTCCTAACTGCACTAGTCACCCTACTGCATAATTCATTCTAGCTCTACAGCTACAGGAACCAACCACCTTGACAGCACTGAGCATACATGTATCAGAAAGCCCAGGCTATCAATGACTTCAGACTACGCTTGTATGAGTAATGCCATGCATGTAAGCTTTGCATAACCCACTTCTCTCCCCAAGGGCTCATCTGACAGAAGATTGCTCCTACTTGATGTGCAAACTCCAGAAGTTGCTGGAGGCTGTGTGGACAAAAGAAAGCTCTGAGTGTATCTGCGTCAGTTCACAGCTTGTTTGAACGAAGACTTGAGTGGAGTCATGCATGCAACAGGCACATTCATTGGGATTTCATGTTGCAGGGACTGCTGAGGAGGTCCAACCAACACCTGACTTACAGTACACCCAAGAGCCTGCACTTAATGCCAGGGTAAGCACTGCTCTACAGGTTGAAGTAATGTGACTCCAGGAATGCTGCTCTGCCCTTGAAGTTAGTCAATTTAGAGTAAAGAGGCATTCCCAGGGTCACACTACTTCCACCACCATTGCTTTCTTCATGCTTTAGACGCTGGTTCAAAGGACATCAGCACACGAAACAGAGGGCCCAGCAGCTCTCCCAAAATGCCTTCCAGAACAGCTATGTTATACATGCTGAGTTAAGAACTTACTTCTTCTTAACACAGAACACGGTCAGTCCAATCACTGTGAGAACTCCAGCCCCGGCCACCACAGCAAGTATGATTCCAAGGTCTGCAAACAGACAAGGAACAAGGACACTGTGCAAAAGAAGGAACACCCAGCTTTCTCCTATAATCTGTCTGGGTTTGAACCCCTTCAAAAGCTTTTAAGCAGAGCAGCTGCTGGCAGAGCAGGAGTTCCTAAGCCATGCTTGCCACAGGACATTTCCAAGAGATTGGAGGCCAAGCAGCAACAAACTCCTGCTGCTGGCAGTGGAAACCCAACCAACCCACCCACCTCCAAGAGTTTTTGATACAGCTCATGCACTGCTAAACTTACCCACAGCACCTCACACATCTCTGGCTGAATAGGCAAGGAAGAGATGAAAGCACAGAAAGAAACAAAGAAGAAATAGGGACATTTCCACAGCTTCTCCTCAAAACCATGCCTTCCTCTGAAACACACAGGTTGTGTTGACCTGGGGTTTTCTAGGGTTCATCAAATTGAATAGGAAAGTCCAGGCATGAGCAAAGAAAAATGCTGCATGTTTTAAAAGGAGTATACTTTTTTAAAAAAGAAGGAAAAAAAGATCAAAAAATTAGAAATTGCAAATGTGAAGCAAATTTACATAAGCAAAGCCTACCCTAAAAATGCCCCCTCATCTTTTTTTCAAAAACTGTTTATGTTTCAGGGAGATGAAAGAGAACAAGAACACAGAATTTGCTGCTAGCAGTCAGGGCCCAATCTCCATTAAATGGTCAGACCTGTCCTAGGGAGGATTTCTTGTTCATGTGAACACTGAGACTAATTGAACTGCTAACATGAAGTGAGGACTACTTGGATGAATAAGTTTGCATAATCAAATCCCAAGCTGTTCACTAGGTCTGTGACCTTGGAAGGGAAAAACATGACTTGATCTTTATACATTCTGTTATCTTCAATTTAAAGAGCTAAATTAATTTTTTTAAATGCAATCTAGTTTTACTACCTCGATCTTTGCCATTTCTTGTGTCAATGAAAGAAAACCCAGAAACACATCTCCCACCCCACAAAAAACCATACCACATTAAAACCTCTCCTTCCTCCCCAGCTCCTAGAAGTACCCAGCTGAAACTCCAGGAAGTTTTTGAGGGATGGACATTTCCGAAGGAAGAAATCTCACAAGCCTCCCACATCTAACTTCCTACCACCCATTACTGTTACCCCAAGGGAAAGCAAGGAAACAAGCAGAAAACAAGCCACCCACAACCTTCCAGGACTCACCTATCTGCTTGTCAGCAAAAGTCACCCAGAACTGCAAGGCCAGCTGTGTCTTATCCACAGGTTTACAGTTGGAGACATTCACCCAGAAGTTGTGGTGCATATTCCGGGGCTGGGGCAGGAGCTCATCCTCACGGCGCACGATCTCCTCTGCTCCCAGAGTCTCTTCCTTTACGTTGATGTAGGCACGGCCCGTCTCACAGGCAATGCCCATGCGGTCCCCGGAGAACCCGAGGCGGGCGGTTTGCCTGTTGGGCACCACGATGAACCACGATACGGAAACATAAGGGGGTAAACCGTGCAGCCAGTTGGGAGTCTGCAGGTAAACTTTAGCTTTTGGATTTGGACTCACAGTGAATATGCACTCATCTGTAGCAAAGGGAAAGAAGAAAAGAAAATTTAGTTTTGATAATTATCGTCCTTTCCCACATCAGTGTTATCACAATCAACACAGACACACCTGCAGAATTTGCCACAATAAACTATCCACTACCTGGAATACAAAGCTCCTTCTCTCTTCCCAAAATAAACCACATCACTGGTTCTGATAAAGACTGATTATAGAGTCGAGTCCTAGAGCCATTGCTAAATGATTGAACTCTTAATTTCTGTTTATCCATATAGGCTTTAACAAGCCTATAGAGAGATCTATCACTGTACAACAAAGTAGTATAAAAGCCACTACCTTACCTTTAATATGTGGCACAAAAGACATTTTCAGATCCTGAGGGATAGACTCATTGATGAATCCTTTCCCAAATGTTTTTAAGGATATGGTGATATTATTCCTCATCTGAATCTTTTCAATAGATCCACCAGGACAGAATACACCAACATTCAGCTCTGTCTCTGGGGTGGCACTAACAATGCTGTAACTATAGCTTGTGTTGCACCTCTGCTCTGGGACGTGTTGCTGAAGTTTCAAGGACGGAGATGTAATCTCTATGTTGATCAGATCAGTAGCCAAGAGCTTCCAAATAAACTTATGCAGTTGAATTGGCAATCGGGTAATAGCTTTGGGCACTGAAAGGGAATAGATCTTCCTCTGACACCAACGAATATCCATACAGCCTGCAAAAACAAAAACAAAATCCCAAGGGTTGAGTATTTCTTGCAGAGGAAATACCTGGGCACACGCAGAGTACTTTCAGGTTTGTATTACAGACCCAGATAAGAATCTACCTAAGAAAATATCCTTTCTTAGTAACCTTTATCCAAACGTGTATTGTTTGTATTTGAAGAGCTTTTCTGAACAGGTGCAGGACACCAAAGAAACAAACAGAAACATATTCAAAGGCTCTCACTCAAGATATAACTGTTGACCGGGACACTGCTGCAGACTAGTCAAGGTACTGATACTTTAAATCTCTTTTCTACCTGCAGCTGAAAGCATTTGGGAAAATCCTACATCAAGGGGACATGCATGCAAAACAAGATGCACTCCTGATGGCAACCTTGGTCCTGCATTTTCATGGGCATATTTATGGCTCTCTGGCTCTGTTTCCATAACTTGCAGTGACTTAGGTGATTTCTATCTCTTCCCTTCTAGGAATAGCTACGCAGTTTCTATTCTTAAAGGTAGAACGATGTACTGAACAAGGTCACCTCCAGATTCATTGCACCTATCTCCCAGCTGCCCAACAGCTGGTTTTCAACCTCAATCCATTTAAGGCCAAAGCAAGGGAGCAGGTTTGGCTGACCCCTGGGGGAAAACATGCGAATGCATTCCCTAAGGAACAGCATTAAGCCACTTTTGTCATACCTATGCCTTTTTCCGCTGTGATCTTCAGCCGGGACAAGTCCTTGCACAGAAAGGAGATCCTGTAGACAGCACCAGAGGTTAAAGTCAAGACACGGTCACAGGTGCGAGGATCCTTGCATATCAGGCATATGGGTTCAGACATGAGGGGAATGTGGCTGGGCCGCCCTTCCAAGTGTATTGTCACAGTCATGTTCTTCTCCTTGCTCAGGTCAACCAAATGTGTGACATCTGCAACGAAAAACACCCCAGAGCAATTACAGGCAAGAAGCACAGTGTGAAGCAGAACTTCCTTTACCACCTCTCACCCCCATTATATGAGCAGCTGTTATAGCAAATACTTGGAACATCTGGAAGGAGAAAACAGTAAGAAAGAGAAAAAAATGCAAGTGTAGTTCATAAAGATTGACTGTCATGTGGGAAGATAGATTTTGGATCCACACATCATCCCGGTGCTGTTAATAAGGCACCTCTCTCTGATGTCAAAGAAAGCAAGGTGGCCTAGTGGCAATGTCCCTGCCCATGGCAGAGCAGTTTGGAACTGGATGGTCTTTAAGGTTCTTTCCAACCCAAACCATTTGATGATTCTACCAAGGACAGAGGGGAAAAATAATGTACCTATATACACACACATACTCTATTATTACTCTTCATTTTCTGGTTTTGGCTTTAGCTATGGATCTCAAAGTCATACACAAAAGGTGAATAAAATAGCTTTCTCCTGTGTGGGAAATCAGGCAGACAAAAAGGCAAGTGGTCAAATGCAATTATCCAAGTTATTGGCACAACCAAGCATGTAACCTAGGACTTCTACCTCAAGGTTATAATTTTTCAGAATGCTTTTTCCTGCAGCAGCTAAACACAGGAAGAGTTAGATCAAGAAGTTATTGTGACTGGAAAGAGCTATATTTTCTTCTCATTTAATGACAAGCACCACAGACAGCTGTGCAATACCCAAATGTTTGGGAAGCTTTGAGAATATGCAGATACCAATGCATTTTTAATAAGAGCAATGTTGCAGATGGCAACTTGAGGGCTGAATTTGAATCTTTGATGGAACTTATATAACTACAAAATCAATCAAGAAATCCTATAAAATCCCTAGAGAAAGCACTTTTGTCTCTTAAATCCAAGTGGTTTATTACTTGCATTTCATTCACAGAATGACAACCTGTTTTTAATTTTTTTATGTGATTATCGTCTTGTCTACTGGCCATAAATATATTAAAATACTTTTTGGTTTCCAAAGAAGAAGGGAGATAAAGCTGATTAACTGAATATAATGTTTTCATTCTGTCTAGCTTCCAAGATGCAACACACAATAAATGTTAGCAAACGCGATTTTGTTGACAACAATTCAGTGAGGATTTGCTGTTCATAAAAGGAGCCAGGCTAGACAGACAAAGAACAAAGAATTGTAACCATGAGATGCTACAGATCTTTTCTGGGTATGTGACTTCAGGGCACAAACCATTCAAACCTTATTCTCTCTAAAATTACTTAGAAAGCCTCTAAGTAGCTCCTGACACAGTGGCAGTTAAGTGTGGACTTTCCGCCACCTGCTCTTTTGCAGCGAGTGCACCTTGATTATTCACTTCCACGTTGAACTGAGGTCAGAGATGTGAAGTCAGAGGCTAAATCACTAACTCCATGGCTCATTACCTAGACAGGCCTTTTATTTCTTTTTTTAGAGAAATGCTCTAGCATTACAAGTCATTGTGCTAAACCAGTCTGAATTTGGGGCTAGAAAACTAAAAGAAATTATTTTCTCAGTACAGAGAAAGAAATGTAAAGAACATCCAAATATGTAGGGGACATTATCAGTGGAATATATTATTGATAACTTTTGTGTTTGATGTGATTTCTTCACACTTGTTGATGTTTAATCTCCTCTAGGAAGCAAAATAAAACTCAAAGGAAGAAAGGAAGGGAAGATGCATATTGATACCATTAGCAATACAGAGACAATTTTACATCTCTCATTTCACCAGTTAATGCCACAGATCTTGCTACCTACCGTGACAGTGGGTTCCACCTTGTTAAGTGCAACTGCTCATGTAGGGAACAAAATACTGGGTTCATGCTTTAAAAATTATTTTTAAAATTTAGAGTCTTTTATCTGAAAGCAAAACTGTTAAAGGCATTTTTCAATTACATGATTCAGGTGCTGCAAAGGGAAAAGAGTCTCCATTTATAAGTTATGGAGTAAAAAAAATACAGCACCACTAAATACTCCATTACAAATTGCAAATTTCAGCATCACTGCTCGCCTTGCTGTACTGGTGGTCAGTGGTACCCTGGGCAATAAAACAGGTCTCAGTGTTGCTTGGCAACCTCCTTCAACTCATAGAGGGACCAAAGTTCAAGGAAAAAAAAAAAAAAAAAAGTATTTCTCTCCCTTGTAGTGCTCAGTCCACACAGCTGTAAGCAAAAGCAATAGAAGGGGCAAGCAGCTACTTACTCTCATCAACCTGTGGGTGCTGAACAACGACTTGGAAGAGCAGGCGAAGAATGCCCGGGTTCTGGGCATCCTGATCACAGCCCTGCAGAGACATGTTGAAACTGCCAGCAATATTGGCAGGCTGGTAGTCACTCAGCTTGAACACCTCCGGGTTGCTGGGGGAGCCAGGGATGAAGTACTCCACCCTCTCCTCCTTCCTTTCGCAGTTGGAGAGGCTGTAGTTGTGGAAGAACACGCTTGCCCTCATGTTAGGAGGAATCACAAACTGCCACGTCATGAGCTCATCTTCTGGAAAGCCCAGTGGGTAGTTGGGGGACATCAGGGTGACTGAAGACTCCCCCTTCAAAATTGATTCAATGATGCATAACCCTAAAACAGGGAGGGAATCATAACAAAGAAAACAAGTTCCAGTTACTGAAGACACACTGGCATATCTAGCACCCCAGAAGCAGAGACTTTTTATTTTGACAGTGAGCTCACCCACTCCAGCTACAGGTTAGGTGATTACAAAACACTCAGACTAAAACATATATTTGAGTTGATTCTTATGTCTTCAATTACAGAAAAGATAAGGAATGTATTAATACTGCATTTTCAGTTCAGCAGGTTAACCTTTCAAGCACATGGACAGACAAGCCTTTATTATTGGCAAAGGCAAGATCCTAATTCCTATTTCTACATTTGGCTTTGCAAGAGTAAACAAACAACCTGATAACTGCTTCTGCTTCACTGGGTTTTGGGAAACAAAAGAGGCAAGCTTTTATAGCAGCATGTGGCTCTCTTTACAAAAACCTCCTAAATTTAACGAAAGCACACCAGCAAAGAGCCTCAAATAGGCATAATAAAGCACAAATGTGAACTATGCCAGCTGTGTAAGACATTTTATCCTTGGATGACTCTTGGCAGTGTGAAGTTGGGTACACAGAGATTACAGTCCCACTCTAGGACTCCAGTGATGATGTGCAACTGTGAGGAGTGCCAGGAATTACAAAACACTCATGTTCTAGAAGCTCAAACCTGGACCAGCTTTCTTTTATAACTGACAGCAACAACACTAGAATTCAAGTACAGAGCAAGATTTGTCATGAGATCACAAAGTAACCCACTGATTGCTGTGTAATATTCCAGGTATTTTAGGAAGATTATTACACAACAGTTTATGTTACTGTGCAGGTTGAAACAGATAATGTATTTATCTAGCCTCCTGTGCCTTCCAGGCATTGCTTCACCTTTTCCCACATTCCTCTCCTGAAGAGAGGCATTGGTTTGAGGCTCTAGAAGTTAAAGAAACTTTTTTTTTTTTTTTAAATAAACAAGCCAAACTACACACTGCAACCAGCAAAAAACTCTCTGGCTCATTCTAATTATGCAACCTACCTCACCTATCTGAATGCACAAAAACAAGAAAGCAGGTATGTTTAGGTTTTAGGAAGTTGGAAGAGATTTTAAATAATTAATGTCCACCAAAACCAGCAACAGAACAGTTTCCATTAGTAAAATCTGACCAAACTAGGATTGTTTGACTCCAGAAGAGCACCATCCAACCAAACTACAGATCATACAACAATAGTTTCCAGAAAATATGAAGTGGAAGGGAGTTAGGGACAGCAGCACCAAAAATGGAAAGTTAGCTATGAAGAAAGGTTGAAATAGATTCTGCTGCATCTGCAGGAGGCAGTTGCACCACTCTGTACTCACGTTTTATGGAAGCCCTGTTGGCTATGTTGAAGCCTGAGGTGGTGAGAAGCGAGTGCCACGGGAGGTGCAGGGACATGACAACTCCTCCCAGCAACTTGACACGAGACACGGAGCCATTCCTGCAGAAGGTGCCAATGTTGACCATGGCCTTATCAATACAGCTGCTTATGTTGTAGCTAATGGAGTCTGGGCATGTCTCTCCTGGTTCAATCTGTCTTAGCCACGAGGTAGAAAATTTTAGTTCAAGTCCAGCTTTCGTACTTGCCTTCACGTCCCAGATGTAAGTCCTGTTAAGGTGAGGTAGCCCCGGTGGGTAAAGATGAACATCTCCAAAGGGACATGGGCCTGACACACAGTCTAAATGCAGAGAGAGAAGAGCTGTGATACACTCTGGAAAGCATTCCATTAAGTGGGGAGTTTGATACTTCCCCCTCCTTCCCATTATCACATTTTTTAGGTTGCACTCATATTTTCCTCTATGTGCGCTAAAAGACACTCCTGTAACATGGTCACAGGTTGTCTCCAAACAGGATTCCCAGCCCACAGAACAGACAGGATAAACCTGCTTTAGTCAGGCTGACTAATAGGAGGGATTCATTGCCCCAAGTATTCCGCCCTGTTTGTTGAAGAATTTAGAAGGTATTTAGTGAATAGGGCAGAGTCTGAATGGGCAAAAGGGAGAAATGCAGTGTCAAGAGAGCTGGAAATCACAGATCTAGAGAATCCATTTTATCCCATGTCATCCAGAGAGTTCCTGGCAAATCATTCATCTTTAAATTTTTTACTGCTTGCCATGAACTGTATTTTTGTTCCCTTGATGCCCAGATGAAAAACAACAATTGCCACTGCAGGATTCTGGAGGGAACCCAGAAAACTTTTATCTGAAAAACCCAAACAATTGATTGACACTCAAAATAAGGATATTTTAATCCATGTCTAGGCTTTGACTTGAAATATCAAATGTGTCTTGCAAATATATGAGATACAGTGAGCATTACTATCTGCATGAATCATATGAATAAGATTCCAAACCATGAAGAGAATTATCCTTGAACATCACCCCAAAAATAATGAAGATGCTACTAAAGACTGAATACCCAATGAAGTTTGGGATCTAGTTGAGAAGTAGCACGTGTTCATGCCATTAAAGAGTACATACACCAGGGATAACATTCAAAGCAGAAGAGGCTTTAGTTCCACTTCAGAATTTACAGTTTCTTAACTTCAATAACATTCATTAAAGATAAAGAAACATGTGCAGGTCTTCAATGTTTCTGTTGTCCTTACAGACACAACCAAGCTGTTTATCAAATACATATTTGATATCAAATACATTATTATAAGTGTTCAGAGGTTTTTGACAGGAACAAGAAGATTCTTTGATGGGTTTATAAATTGTGGGAAAAGGCAGCAAGGAATTGATGCAGCAAAGTGCCTTCTAGCGGTTTCCAACACAGCCAAGTCAACATTAATTCTGACAGCTGCAATACAGACTTCCTCAGCTTGCATAGTAGTAGCAGTCATTCAAGATTACTTATCAGTGCTCAGAGATTTCTTCTTACTTAAGATTATGGCAGATACCTTGATACAGCAGCGGGAAAAAAAGCATGTGGTTTTACCAGAGGAAAACTACCACTGGGGAAAAATTAAAAATCTGTATCTTACCAATATTCTTCTGAATTTCCATGATGAAATACTTCTCTGGAGTACTACAGGTGAAAAAAAAAGTCACATTCTCCCCAGGCTTTATCTTGAGTTCAGACCAGATGCCATTTTTCATGAGTATTCGACAGCTTGGTGAAAGACCAGGTCTCAGTTTTATCATAACTGTAGTGTTTTTCGCTTTATGAAGAGAGATTGTAATGGAAGCTAAGAAAGAAAAAATATATAGAATACAGGTGTTATGTTACTAGCACGTATGAGTATGAACACCAGGCTCTCCACACAGCTCCACAGATGCCACAGTGTCCGAAGGAATGTTAGCATCCACTTCTCAGGAGCCTCTGGTGTTGCACCAATAGAAAATGCCTCCTCTCTTCCAGCACAAACAACATAAAAATATGCTTGCTGCATGTGCCCAGGAGAGGTACACAGGGAATTTGTGCAGAATCCGTTCTGCTCCAGTTTACCCTCACCAGTGTCATTTATTTCACATTTAAAAAGTAGCTCAGCTATTCCTTTTGAATTTTTGTTCTCCTGATTTTTGTTTTCAGTTTGTTATTACACAGTGCTTCATTTCTGCAGGCACCCATCAAGTCACGATTCAATTCAGGAAGTTTATTCAGCAGCCAAACAGAAAAATGAGCTTCAACTTTAAGCACAATGGTAACAGATGAATTTCTGGGTATACCTCAACAATTATTGCAGGCCAGATGAGGTATTCCAGCAATACCAAAAGCACATACCAACAGATATTTTTAGGTGCAGTCATGGCCCTCTCTCATTCTCCACAACTCATTCCCTGAAGGTACAGGATGCCTATGCAGTGCCCCTCACCAGCACAGAAGGCATCCGTGCCCTGAAACAGACTGCGTGTGCTTGGACACCTCCTCTCCATCTCCGACACAACCATCATTGATTCACAATCTTTTTCACAGATTTCAACCTATCCCCAAGTACTGCCAGAACGGCTCTCACAGGAAATACTGGAGCCACTGAATAAACTGCTTGTTGAATCATCTTTTATTTTATGGGTAGCAGTTTATTAAAAAAAAAAGACTCAAACCCGACTGTCTTCTAAAAATACACACACAACATAAGACACCAGAGAGTACTGACTGGACATTCAAGATGACTATTATTAACTTCAGGCGGATGCTTCGCAAATATTGAGGCCAGCCCTGGCTGAAATAAGTCAGGTTTTCAGTGAAGTCAACCATACCCCAGGCCCAGGTGAAAATCTGAGGACAGGACAGACAGCAAGTTTTCTGCGGCTTGTTTTCATTGTTCTCCATTCCGGATTTCAGTGTATGGAAGACAGAATCACAGTGTCTACAGCACTTGTGCTTTTAGTGTATATGAGAAAAAAAATCATGCATATAAAAAATAGTAAGAGATCTAGAAATAAAGGTAGCCCAAGTTCAGTTCAAAAACATCTCTTCCTTGAGTGGGACATCGCACAGGGCTGCATGACAAAGCTCTGCCCATATGCCTGGTTGGGAATCCTCCTACTCATTAACCTCAATGAAAAAAGATTTACTGGTGAACCCAGCAGAGCAGCAACCTGAGGGAGCCCCTGAAGCCATTCCAATTACCAGGCAGCATGTCAGGAAGGTGTAGAACAGCTGGCTCACACACATCTGCAGGATGCCCCAGGCTCTGTCCAACTGCTCAGCATCCCTCAAGCACCAGTCCTGTCCACACCAGCTGCTGCTGATGCAGGGGTAACCAGGATGCTGGTCATACCCCAGACATGCAAGGGCTCACCTGGTGGGGTTGTGGGGAGCAGGGCTGAACACACCATGGGAACCTTTGATCAGCAGAACTGGTAAATGAGCACACCAGAGACCCTCAACAAACACACCCACCCAGCTAAAAACTTAGTCATGGCAGCTGCTGAAAGCAGCTTATTGCATTAGTGATCCAATTTCACACAAAAACCATCTGTTCTATTGAAGAAAGGTTTAAAAACCTCTTGATTTTTACAGGAATCTCAAGGTTTTGCAGAGTCTGACTTGCACTGTGATGCTTTGCAAAAGCCCTAGGGACCGAGAGCAGTCAGCATGGTCAGTCCCTGCGACTGGAAACATTGCGGCTCCAGGTTTGCCAATCCCAGGCATCAAAAATCCCACTGCTAGGGGAAGTAGGGCAGAGTCGAGTACTCAAAGACACACCCCATCATGTGTCTATCTAAATTTTGTCGGTCTCGAGCTTTTTGCAGCCTTTCTAGCTTTTCTACACAATCTTGGAGTCACAAGACTTAGCAAGTCCTTGAAACTGCCTTTTACCTCTTTGCCTCCAGGATCTAAGGTTTGAAACAAAAATCTCAAACACCATGCGGCTTTCCAAATTGCAGGACATATTTTTAACCACAAGTTTCCCAACCCTTGAATCCTATCAGTGAGTATCTGGTCACTGAGTAGCTTTCCTACAGCTTTTAAGTAACAGGAGAGTCCTCTGACCGGAGAGCCTACACTGCATTCTGCTGCCTCTTCCAATGGCTCGCATACCTTACGTCTGTGTTTCTGCCTTAGAAAGCTTTTGCAGAGGTTTTCAATGTGGATTTTCCTGAGGAAGTAAAAAAGATGATGGTGTAGCCTGGGAACTGCCTGTACAGTGACCTTCCAAACACACAGGGGACAACTGCAGGGCAATGTCCATGGGGTGGGGAAAAGAAGAGAGTAAAGCCAAGCAAGCAGTCAGCGCCGCTCTTCCTCACCCTCCAGGAGGAAGCAGTCTCCAGGAGAGAAAGTGAAACGACTATTTCCAACCTAGGCAAGAGTTCTATTTCCCACACCTCTGGATTCTTTTGGGGTTCTCTGGTTTTTATTTACAACACTCTGTGTACAAAGTACCTTTGACCACGTTGGTCATCATTTTTCTGATGTTTAAGTCATCCAGATATGAAGTGTTAATAGCATAAACCAAATAATTAATAAGTATGGACAAAACCCATTTCTTTCTTGCAGCTGGTAATTGTCATACTCCTAAGTTTATAAGTATTACTGAAAAGTCTGCTTCTAACTCTCTGGTCAAACAGTTATCACTGCTCCTTTCCCCATCCCTGGGACAGCACAACCAACCTGGCAGGACAGAGACCAGGACCATCAACAGCCAGCACTCCTCCACCACATGCTGGCACATGGCTCTAATTTTAAGTCATGAGGATTAGATTTAAGCATAGCCTTAAGCACATGCCTAGTTTTAAATCAAAACAAATACACACCCTGAGCTGAAACCAAAGAATAGAAATTTTCAACATTTTGAAATAAGCAAAGCATTCCCACAAGGGTCAAAACAAAGCATTATCTTCCCCAGCCCTCAAAAGACCCAAAATTCTGCTGCCTGGGCTTTTCTTCCCTCCTTCCCCCTCCTCTTGCTGACTTCATGACCATATATAATCATTCTTAATTTGATCTCTCTGCAAGTATAGCAAGTATTTGTCAGCTCAATATGATTTTCCAGCATTGATTTATCCCATTCCTCACTTCCCTAAATAGGACCTGCCTAAATCACAGAAATGTTTTCAGTGATCAATATATCATCACAGCAGTAGGCAGTAAGGATGCAGATCTACAACAAATTAGGCCAGCAAATTGCCTGCTAGAAGCCCACATGAGAACATACACCTTCAGTGCATAAACAAACAGCTTGCACAGATGAAAACCCACAGATAATAATTTTGGCCAAGAAATAAGAGCGTGGTGCTGTAATGCCAACAGCAGCCAGCTGCTAGGGATGTGCTAAGCTGCATTAGACTATCAAACCTAGTAAGAAAAGTAGAATAAAGGAATCATGTGAAAAGCATAAGTAGTGATCCCAAAGTCATTAAAAATAAATGCACAAATGGCTAAAACTCCCCAAACTACAGCCACACGTGAGCAGCACGTTAGAGAGACTACTTAAAGAGCACCTTTATTGGAGTTTTTATAAACACAAGTGAATCTCCTCATGACTCACACTAACCTGTCTTCGTGACTCCCACTGCATGCCTTTTTATTAGGATTACCAGTAACTGGACACATTTCCTGAAAAGAAGCAATTTCCATGCCTTATTGCTGCTGCAGAGGGATGACACACAGGATATCCAAACCAACATAAGGAAGCATTGCCAAGCTGGATCTCGTCTCTCTACAACAATGAAATCGTTCAGCTAGAAGATGTTGGAGGCAAAGTCTCCAGTCCTGAGCTTGTTCACAGATGATGCAGACAGTTGATCTCACCCTATTCTTCTTTCCTCTGAGCAATTAAGAGTTTTGTAGCCTCCCTTGGATATTTCATCAACTGCCCTAATCTCAGTTTACACCCTTCCTTCCACAACTGGATTTTTCTACTGCTCATCTTCATTTCAGAATGTGCCTTCATGAGAGTCTCATTGCAGCATCCCTCTATTACTAGAGTAATGACCCTCTCTGCACAAACACAGCTTTTTCTTAACAATATATTTCCAAACTTTTATGTTAGTGCTCAGAGCTCTCCCACTGGGGTTAGAAGCAAACTGCATAGTGTAAAACACAAGTTCAATCACTCCACAGAGTTGAGCCTAAATTTACTTGCTGTGTTTGCATTTGACAATCTCATAGTTATTTTAACATGCATATCTAAATGTCAAAAGGACATTTTTCCTGTACAAGAGGGAGTGCAATGTAGAAGACAGCTGGCGAATAGTCAGGGCAGTAGCACATGCATGGAGCATGTATACATATGCACAAGCTAAGAACTTGGCAGAACAGCAGTTTTTATGGCCATGTAAAGTGCCTTGCTACACAAAGCAGGAGCTAGAACAGAGTCCAACTAGTTTTGGCTTGACAGCTGCATTTTATTGCAGTAATTTATCCATAAGGATCTATGGATTGTTCCACATGACTTGATGGGATGGATTAAAACAATCAAAAAAGCCCCAGACAGACCACGAAAACAAAACCTACAACGAGATCCCAGAGGTTAATTTATCCCAGAACTATGTACAAAAACTGTTGGTTAGCTCATTCCAGTTAAATGACTGGCTTGCTCCATGAAGCCATTTTTACCGAAACCCAGCTGGATGGGGCTGACTCAGCCACCACTCATGAGCTGGAGCAGCCAGGCTGCTGCTCAAGACAAGTAGCAGCAACTTGCTCTGATTATGAAATATCTGTATCCAAACCCCTGTTCTGCCCCAGGGGGATCTGAACCCACACAACCAACACACCTCTCCAGAGCACAGGCTCGTTCCCTGCAGCGTATTGTGCCACCAGCTAGGGGCAAGGATAGCACAGGGATGCTGTTTGCATCTATAGCTTGGCAGGCTCTCCTGGAGGCTCACTGCCTCTTCTGAGCCCTTGCAGGGATGCTGACCTGCAGGCACACTCAGAGCCTGCTGAGGTTATTCCACTACACATAATTTGCTGCAAGAGTCATGGCAAGAGGGTGGGAAGCAAGGGGTATAATGCAGTAACTCAGAGTGGTGATGCACGACCTCCAATACAATTCACTGCACAGTTCACTCAAATCGGCCAAAAACACATCAAAGAATATTTGAAAGAGTAAAGGTCTCCCTGCTTTGCCAACTCAGTTGTTTTGCACCTGTCTTACTAACATCTTTGACAATCTGAGTCCAACTCTCCAGTTCAACTGCAGCATTCAATTGCCCAAGCATCATCCACTCCTCCAGTCTCATCTGCAATATAATCCAGGTGACTGCCTTCACAGTCTTCAAGCCCTTAGCAAAGTTAGCCAGGAACCCACACACTGTTTGGATTCCTCTCACCTCCTGAACAGTGCTGCAAGCAGCAAAACAGAGATCACAAGCACCATCACAAACTACAGCCAACCTTTCTTCATTTAAATGTTAACTACTGTCTACATTACATGATTATCTCCTCATATTTGGACCTGTCTTCTACAACCACACTTGTCTGGGATACGAGGTCCATATTTTGTGAAAGGATTACTTTCAGGGAATCACCCAGAAAATTATAGTGATAAAATCCACAAAACTTGTAAACTCAGAGACAGATGCTGCCAACTGCTATTATGCCATGGTAACCACACCTCGGGAGAGGACACCTGGGGGAGAATACTAATTCCTCAGCTTTCACAGAACAGCCCCCTCATCTTCACTGATTGTTTGAACTGATAGCCAGGATGGGGACGCAAAGCAGGTGAGAACTTCACATATGCCCCTCCACATCAGAGAGGAAGGGCAGACACTTTTGACATAGTGATGTCACAAGCCATTCCAGCACAGCTCACCAGAGAAGATCTGTCAGCACCCCAGGCCAACAAGGTTGCTCCCTCAAAAGTTGTTAATTCATAGATTTGTAAAGCCTAACTGGAATACAGGACCTTTAGATGTAACATAACTGAANCCCCCCCAACATATACGTTTCTGTACTTACACCACTTTCTCTAGAACCTTTTTGGAAGATAATTAAGACACTCAACTAACTCGTGTAATAGATTTAATTTTTAAAAGAAGCTTTTTCCACCACAAGTGGGAAAGAGACACTGTTGACTCTCAGCTGCCTTTTTCTAATTATTATTTTACAGATCTAAAGTGTTGTTGCTTCTGTAGAGGTGAGATGGAGAGCTTAGCAAACCCTGTCTATGAGCTGACCACCAGCAGACAATGTATAAAATGTTCGACACATGGGTCTGCACAGCTTGGGGAGAAAATATCACGCCGGCTGGAGGAACATTGACACCACACAGGTCCCGGCAGGAGCCTCCCTTGATCAAAGGAGTGTTTGCTTGCATAGTTTTTATCCCTACCTTGATTTAAGCCAGCAAAAGGACAACATCTCAGAGCATGTCTGAGCAGCTCTTCAGTCTTGGCTCTGGTTAACAAAGATGTAAAAGCACATTTTGCAATCAGGGATCCCTCCCATGCCAAACATCTTCCTGTCAGCTCTTAGTCTCTCACTTCTGAGGAACTCCAGATCACTTCTTTCCACTCATCAAAGCTTGCTCTCTCCTCTGTCTCACAGCCAGGGACTCAGAAAATCCAGGGCCAACTCCAAAATGTCAGGATTATCCTTCCTCCCAAAATAAGAGTTTGATCCGACATTAAGCAAGCATACTCACTTTGCTCTCCAAGAAATCAAAAGGCACAGCTCAAAGCAGGCTGCCCCATGGAACCCTTGTGGATGGTTGTTAAAGGTGACCAATAGAATAGGCAAAGCAGAGACCTTATCCCTGGTACAGGAGACAGATTTTTTTAAAAAATCATTTTTCTACAATAATGGCAGCCCAGGCACTCAAAGGCAGACTAGATCTTACAAACATACTTGAAATGCATGTCTACTAAACACTATGGCACAATTCTTCAGCTGAAGGTCTTCCTGAAAGTCTTCCTGGAGGTCCCATCAATACTATCCACACTAGGCAGGCTCATCTGGAGGCAGCAAACCCTCGCCTCTGTCACCAGCCAATACAGAAACTCAAGATGTTGCTCTGACGTAAAAGGCAGCAGCCAGCTACTAAGTGCAGCCCAGCCCACGTCCTTTCCTTCACACCCTGGTGGCACAAGCAGTTGTGCAGCAAGAAGAAACTGTATGGTAGCATCTGCAAGAGATTTGAGAAGTTTACAAATCAAGGGATGGTGACCCGGCTATATTTGCTGAATCCTACTAAGAGAGCATCAAAAGTCAGCAGCTGCTCTTCAGAAACTGGTTAATGGTTTGGTTCCAACAAGCCAACAACCTGCTGCAGTGGGGGTGTTGTCCTCTCCAGAGCCGAAGTTTGACAGAAACACCTGAGCAGCATCAGTGAGTTGGATCTGTCCCAGAAACAGCTGGAAGTGCTTTGTTAAAAGTGATATCTTTAGTCTTTCCCCCAGTTGGGCAAAAGTTTATAAATTACAGAAATTATAAAAGGTGCAGATTTTAAAAAATATTTTAACAGAAGCTTACAGGAGTAGTCCAAAAAAGAGCTCATTTAGATCAAAACTGGCATCCAAGGCTGTTTCCTCCATATTCTCTAGCTAATACATGCTTTGCTGCAGCTGAGTCTTTCTAGGAGCTCTTGCAAGGACACCTTGCAAAGACCTGAAAACATCCAAAGGGAGAGCTCCAGGGAGCACCTAGAGGAGGACTTCGCTGCCCGTAAGTAAGAGAACTACTGGTCAGCTCAGCTCAGAGGCACATTCCACCTGACCTTTGTAAATGCGTTTTCCAACTAAAAATGAGTTTCCACAGCGAGCAGGACCCAGCTTTCCCCACAGCCCCAGGAATAACCCAGCACCAAAACAGATCCCACCCCAGCCACAACACAAAGGGCTACAACTCCACACACATCCACTGCTCTTCTGCCCAGGACCTGAAGAAGGTCATGTTTTGCCATCCAGCAATTACAAAAAGCAAATGAGAATGGGATCAATACTGAGAAACTAGTGAAGAAAAGAGCTATTCAGCCATCATCTATACTAATCTGCAAACAAGCCATGCCCTTGTCACCCATAGCTTTAGTCAACACAGGTAAAGCCAAAAGGATCTTGGCTTAGCCCTCAGCACAGGATGGTTCCTCACGCTATTTCCAATTTGAAATATTTCTGGAATGCACTAAGTGCCAAGTTGTTCAGCCTCGGCCTAAGACTGAGGGTTTGGCAGTTATGGATCACAAAGCTTTTCATTTAACATATACTGGTATGAATATATACCACTATAAATATATAGGCTGGGTGATAAGGGCTACATTAATAAACTGAACCCCAGCAACATTTACTTGTGAAAATACTGCTGCTGCTATTACATATTTCAAGAAGTCAGATTATTTTTCAGTAGTATTCCTCCTACTTTTTTTCCCATTCCAACATTATTTGTAGATAAGATCATTCATATAAGCAATTAGCAAGCCTGAGCACAACTGACCCAAATGATATCTGATATCAGGTTGGGGAAAGGTTCTTCCCTTATTTCATACAGCAAGCCCTGATTTCTCTCTAGAAGCTCTCATTGCAGTACAGCAAGACAACACACAGACCTGTAATAAAAATGAGAGGACAACCTTCTATTTAACAGCAAATAACTTCCTCCAGATTGTGGTACTCTGGACATGAGATTCATCAGCCTCTGATTGTCTCACCTTGTTTCTCTCTTGACTAGTCCTTTGCCTTGAATCAGTGCCAAAAAATAATTCTTTTCAGCATGCTTTCCCCTAATTATTTTTTGGCTGATGGGCCACCACATCAAATGACAACCTCGGGCACAAAAAAGTCACCAGCCACCCAAGGAGCCAGGCTCAGGAGCTGGCCCATCACCTCCCCTTTCTACTCTCCTGGGCCACTTTGTAGCCAAGTGGCTGCTATTTGTTGGCGCTTCCAGCTTCGTATGTGAGTAAGCCCAGGACCAAGAGTACAGCTCTTGGAGGAACTTCATTCACACAACTCCAGAGACAACAACCTTACTGAGGATCTCTAGTGGGGGGGGGACGGCACTCAAACTGGTGGTTATTTGTGCTGCTATGAACAATATATTCCACACAGTGTATCAATCCTCAAATATTTTCACGTTTCCACTACCTCACACATTCACTCAAGCCTTCCCATCACCTCTACATCCCTTCAGACTTATAGGCAAATGAAAAACATACACAGACAAGGCTCACCTCCTAAAAACAAACATGTCAAACACACAAAGGTCTGGAATTGTGAAAAGAAAAAAAAAATTTTAAAAAAGGGTATTTTCTTACCCTTAGGTGGAGAATTTAAGGTAGTAGTACCAAAACTGAGACATACTATGAATAATTTACTATAAATGCATTAGTTTCTAGAGAGCAAAAACTTAGCACTCCAGACTGATAATGGCATGAGGCAAGCAAAAAAACCCAAAAACTTAAAACACATGTACATTGGTGGTAGTCTTAAAAGCAGAGGTCTCAATCGAATGAACAAATGGTGATTCAGAATGGAAATAATCCAGTTTCCACTGACTTCCAGAGAACAGAGTGGTTATTTATATTCTGTCAGAGCAGCAGAATGACCCTGCTAACAGCTTGGCGTTTTTTTGTTTTATTAAATGAAGCAGCCTTAGACGTTAAGACTGACGTGTGATTCAAATCAGTCAGTTGCCAAGAAAAAGATAACTGGAGGGTAGAGCAAGAAG